>JACEGR010000391.1:0-278034 GCA_014170235.1 Listronotus bonariensis
ATATATTGTTACGGACATTAAAAATAAGTGTTAGTTTATAGAATTGTATAAAGTTAGGACCTTTTAATTTAGTCTGATAATTTATTTGAATAATTTACCTTAGATTTTCCAAGTTCTTTCATCAGTTTCGAAGGTTTCCGAAAACGTCCGAATTATCCATTGAGAACTTTTATGCCATCCTGTACTATGGAATTTTCACGATATTTCTCGAAGATTCTAGATCATTCTTTACTCTTCCACCATACTATAAAAGGGCGACGGGAAACCTCCGATCAGTTAGTACCGATTCGACTTTTGTGCTGTAAACTTCGAGACAGTGACAATTTAAGATTTTGCCGTTATTGTAACCATAGTTACGTTACATTGTTAATAAAGGTATAAAAACGAAGGCACGTGTTTTTATACGAGGTGATTTGGAACATTTGGTGTCGGAAGCGGAACGAAGTCACCCGAAGAAAGTGAAGCGGAACGAGATTACCCGAGGAAGCCGAAGTGGTTACGAAGATTGGATGCCAGTAGGAACAAGAAAGCAGACTGAAGCTATGGAGGAAATATGTGCACTTATGAAACTAATGATAGAAAAACAAGAAGACTTTAAAAACGAAATGAAGTCCAGTTTAGAAGAAATAAAGCTTGAAATTCGAACCAGTCAAGAAGAAATGAAGCAAGAATTAAAAGAGATGATGGTGAAGATCAGAGAAAATCTAAAGGGGAATTTTATAACGGTCAAGATGAAATGATGTTGCTTGAGTTAAAACTTACCAAAGAGGATGTTAAAGAAGTGGAAGAACAAATGCAGCAGACTGTACAATTGGTTCATAGTCAAGTGCAACTAGTCCAAGATCAAGTTCAACAAGTCAAAGAGCAAATGCAACAGGAAGTTCAACAATTACAGCAGCAAATTAAAAATATTGCCAGTACAGGTGTAGTCTCAGGATGTGGTACTCCAGCAACTGTTATGAAACCACCAACTTTTGACGGAAAGGTACCGTGGGTTACGTACCTTAGACAATTTGAAGCAGCTGCAAACGGCAACAACTGGAGCCCAACAGAAAGAGCACGAGCTCTTGTACTTGCTCTTCGAGGAAAAGCCATGGAGGTGTTAAGAAACATTCCCGAAGAAAAGTTGTCCGATTATGAATCGATTGTCATGTTTCTGGAGATGAGGTACGGCGAAACCCATCTACAAGAAGTCTATAAGGCGCAGCTCCATGGACGAAGACAGAAATACAACGAAAGTCTCCAGGAGTATGAAGCAGATATTGTACATCTAATTAACCTGTCATATCCAGCCTACCCGGAAGAAATAAAACAAGAACTAGCTGTTGGCAGTTTTATTGAAGGTCTACGTGATCCAGATATGAGTCAAGCATTAAGAATGGCCAAGCTTAAGAAAATTTCTGAAGCTCTTGCTTACGCACTTCAGTTTGAAACAGCAAAGCGGACATCCAGAACTCAGGCAAGACTTGGAAGAACAAATTATCCACCAAAAGATGGCAATCCAAATAATAATTTGACCAGAGTGATACAGGAGTTGCAAGAAATCATACGTAATCAACAAACTGAAAAAGACAACAGAATTACATTTAGAAGAAGAAATATCATTCGTTGTTGGAAGTGTGGTAAAGAGGGGCATATACAGAGAAATTGCTCCAGTTTTCAGGCCTCTTCCAGTAGTGCAGAAGACTCCCAGTTCAAGGGGCGAGACCTGGCTAAGTGTTACCAAGAACCATCAACAACAACAATTAGGGTATCCCGGTTACAGAACAATGGCTCCAGCTTGGTAGTACCTGGAAATGTATGCGGTCGAGAATGTGAGATGGTACTAGATACTGGTTCTACACATACCATCGTGAGGCCAAACATCATATCCCACTGCAAAATATTCCGACCTGAGAAGAATTATATTTTGGAAACTGCCAATGGTGAAGTCATACCAGTTCAAGGCATACACGAAGCTAGAATTACCCTAGGAACAACAACATTTACACACGTTGTGTTTGTTGCCGATATAATGGACGAAGTTATTCTCGGCCTTGACATTATGAAAAATCAGAAGTTTGTACTAGACCTTCCACAACGGGTACTGAGAACTAACAATGAGGAAATTGTGATGAGATTTCCAAAAAGTAATGAAACAACAATTCGAGAAGTGGTACTTGCAGAAGATGTCACATTACCGCCAAGTTCAGAGAGCATTATTCAAGCAAGGTTTGAAGACTCAGAAGAAGGTGAAGACGTTTCGTTATACAATACGAGAAGAATCAAGGGGTTCACCGAAACTACAGAAGTCATGTAAAGTGGTGACACGGCATAATGAAAGAAGTACATCTAAAAATGCTAAGCCGCTATTAAGACCGTGAAGATACTTGATCGAGACGATCAAAACTTGGGAGGGGCAATGTTACGGACATTAAAAATAAGTGTTAGTTTATAGAATTGTATAAAGTTAGGACCTTTTAATTTAGTCTGATAATTTATTTGAATAATTTACCTTAGATTTTCCAAGTTCTTTCATCAGTTTCGAAGGTTTCCGAAAACGTCCGAATTATCCATTGAGAACTTTTATGCCATCCTGTACTATGGAATTTTCACGATATTTCTCGAAGATTCTAGATCATTCTTTACTCTTCCACCATACTATAAAAGCGCGACGGGAAACCTCCGATCAGTTAGTACAGATTCGACTTTTGTGCTGTAAACTTCGAGACATTGACAAGAGTAAGATTTTGCCGTTATTGTAACCATAGTTACGTTCCATTGTTAATAAAGGTATAAAAACGAAGACACGTGTTTTTATACACATTCCGATCAAGGCAGAAACTTTGAGTCCGATCTTTCAAGAACCTTGTAATCTCCTGGGAATCCATAAAACAAGAACAACACCTCTTCATCCCCAGTCCGATGGTATGGTAGAGCGCTTTAACAGAACACTTGATAACTACCTGAAAATTAAAGTAAATGACCAACAAAGTGACTGGGATAACTGTATACAGCCGTTTTTATTAGCATACCGCTCCGCGATTCACGAAACTACTGGCGAAACACCTAAAATCATTTTCGGAGCGGAAATATGCCTTCCAGTTGACTTGCTTACAGGACGACCTTCCACCAATGAAGAACCAGCAGAAGACTATGTAAGTCAACTAAGTAAACAGCTACAGAGGATACATGAAGAGGTGCGTACTAAGTTACAAAGGAAGTGACCGTATGAAATCCCGCTATGACTTGAAAGCTAACCATCAGGGATTTGTCGTCGGTGAAAAAGTTTGGTTATACAATCCAAGAAGAACCAAGGGGCGTTCACCGAAACTACAGAAGTCATGGGAGGGACCATATAAAGTGGTGACACGGCTTAATGATCTGGTGTACCGTATACAGAAGAGTCCACAGGCAAAGATGAAAGTAGTACATCTAGAAAGGCTAAGCCGTTATCAAGACAGTGAAGATACTTGATCGAGACGATCAAAACTTGGAAGGGGGCAATGTTACAGACTTTCAAAAATGTGTTTAGGTTATAGAATTTTAGAGAGTTAGGATCATTTAATTTAGTTTGTTAATTTATTTAAATAATTTACCTTAATTTTTCCAAGTTCTTTCATCACTTTCGAAGGTTTCCGAAAACGCCCGAATTATCTATTAATAACTTTTATGCCATCATGTACTATGGAATTTTCACGATATTTCTCGAATATTCTAGATCATTCT
This sequence comes from Listronotus bonariensis, assembly GCA_014170235.1. Classification (NCBI taxonomy): domain Eukaryota; kingdom Metazoa; phylum Arthropoda; class Insecta; order Coleoptera; family Curculionidae; genus Listronotus; species Listronotus bonariensis. The sequence continues at coordinate 3,709 of JACEGR010000391.1, forward strand.
TTACTCTTCCACCATACTATAAAAGGGCGACGGGAAACCTCGGATCAGTCAGTATAAATTCGACTTTTGTGTTGTAAACTTCGAGACATTGACAAGAGTAGATTTTGTCGTTGTTGTAACCATAGTTACGTTCCATTGTTAATAAAGGTATAAAACGAAGACACGTGTTTTTATAACGAGGTGATTTGGAACAGTACAATGCACTAATGTACAATATTAAATTTTCTCGATTTTTTGCAGAAAAGAAATCCATTTTTTTTTTTTTGGAAATGAACAAAATTACATATTTAAAAGTAATTTTTAATTCTAAACATCTTTTTTATATAACAATTTGCGATATTAGCAAAAATACAGGTACTTTTCTCTTAAGCAAAAATTACATTTTTGGCCAAACCTCGTAGATGACTGAAACATATTGATATCTGATGATTGTATTTTAGGTTTTTGACCATGCAGAATTTTTTATAAAAATTTTTTTTTCGTAAAATTAATAATAAAAAAGTTTCCTATATTACGCCAACTTACGTAGTCGTATGTCGCAGGCAAATGGTCATGTTAGGAAAATGGCTTCTGCCCAGGCAAATGGTGTATTGTTATTTTTAAATGCTATTTGCCTGGTCCAATCAAATTACAGGGGCTTTTGCTTTTTACTGTAGACTGTAAAACACACTGTACGCCTTATATGATATCAAATAGATATGGTGTCTCTAAAAGGTCTATACAAAGCTACCATAAATTCTTTGGGCCAAAATACAACGACATAACGCAATTTACCTTAGTCCAAAGTTGACCGTTTGGGAGATACAGGGTGTAAGTTTTAATTTTATTTTGGTTATTTTTAAATATGCTCTTTAACATTAAACATTTTCTCACCAAATTTGGTATATGAGGTTTTTAGGGTTGGGAATCGAAAGATGCCCATATTTTTCTTCATAAAATGTAGAGAGAGCCACCCGCAGTCCTTTGCGTTTTTTTAAATACCATAACTTTTTGGTACCTCGGTATAATAAGGCTTTAATAAAAAATATTTTCTCCTATAATTTTTGTCCAAAAATGGTATACTTGGTAAATATCGATACGAGCAACCGTTTATGAGATTTTTCAGATTAAACGTTTTATACCACACAAAATAAATCCCTCACGCTTTATCTAGGCCACCCGGATTTTTCTCAAAGCTCTATAAAAAGCTTCTAGAAATTCTTTGGGCCAAAATACAACGATCTATGCAATTTACCTTAGTCGAAAGGTTGCTGCTTGGTGTCAAATTTTCCATTTATTTTTTTACTTGGACACCCTGTATCTCGCAAACAATCAACCTTTCGACTAAGGTAAATTGCATCAGATCGTTGTACTTTGGCCCAAGGAGTTTGTGGTAGCATTTTTTATAGAGCTTTGAGAAAAATCCGGGTGGCCTAGATAAAGCGTGAGGGATTTATTTTATGGGGTATAAAACATTTAATCTGAAATATCTCATAAACGGTTGCTCGTATCGATTTTTAAACAAAAATTATAGGAGAAAAGATTTTTTCATTAAAGCCATATTATACCGAGGCACCAAAAAGTTATGGTATTTTAAAAAAGCAAAGGACTGCAGGTGGCTCCCTCTACATTTTATGAGAAAAATATGGACAGATTTCGATTCCCAACCCTAAAAAACACTCCAAAACCAAATTTGGTGAGAAAATGTTTAATGTTACAGAAAATATTTAAAAATAACCAAAATAAAATTATAACTTGGACACCCTGTATCTCCCAAACGGTCAACTTTTGGACTAAGGTAAATTGCGTTAGATCGTTGTTTCTTGGTCCAAGGAACTTGTGGTAGCTTTTTGTACAGACCTTTTAGAGACACCCTGTATAAATCATAGTCATTTACCTAACAAGGACCACGGCAAATGCGTTTACCTAGGCAAATGGCTTTTAAATAAAAATAATTATTTTATGAAGTCATTTGCCCAGGCAGATGGTATTTGCCCAGGCAGAAGCCATTTGCCTGCGACATAATATATTATTAGCACATGATAGCACAAGTTGAGCATAGGTGAGCACGATTCTTATTTTGAATGTGGTGCAAAGTGACAGTGCTAAGTAGGAACGAAAAACTATCCTATTTTGTTTATTTTATATCTGAGAAATACATGCATAAATAAAGTTTTTTTAACGGCACAAATCAGCACATTTTTTTCCATTTTTCCAATTAGGCAGCTCTAAGTATGTCGACATGGTGGAATGGTGTTTGACAAGTGTATGGTGTCGGCTGGGTACCACTAGTCTCCAAAATGTTTAATTTTCAAGAGCTTTAAAAATTTCACCTACCACTAGATCACCACCTCGTCGCCACGTCACTTGCTTGTCACTTCAGTGCGCGCCTTGTCTGAAAGAATGCTTGAATACTTGACAATACCAAGGTTACTGCGGATACCGTGTGTTTTGTAGAAACATTTTATTGAAAAAATATTTTCTATCTCTTTATAATATTATTGATTTTTCTAGGTGTTGCCGACATAAAAAAGGAGCTTCCAGTAATTATTTCCATGCTATCCAACGTAGGAATATGTAAAATTTCCTCCAAAAGCATCATTCGTGTGCACTTACATTAGACGGACGAGCCTTTATTTGGGGGCAAAACAATTATCACCAGGTTACTTTAGAAAATAATTTCGATCAAATATCGCCAAAATTATTTAACTGTAATATGAACGAGCGTGTAAGAGATGTAATTTGTGGAAATCATTTCACTGTGATTTTAACTAACAAAAGCAATGTAACGTATTTTGGTAAAGAAGCAGAAAGTTACCAAACCCTATTTAATAAATTTATGCTGGACCCAAAGGATTATGAAAGCCGTCCTGTAAATTTATTTGAGAATTTAATTTCTAGTAATCAGTTTTCATTGCTTAACTTAGGACTAAAATCAGATGATGGCTTAAGCAATTTTTATATAAAGAACAAATTATGTTAGAAGAAATGTTATGTGTTCAACAATACATTATCAAACCCATGGTTAAGAAAACTAGTGAAGTAGAACATGCACAACTTTATGAAGCTTTATGTAAGACTTATTCTGATCTGTTATATTTTTGTGTGCGAATGTGAAGAGTTTATTGGAACATACAAACGAATTGATCTCACTTGATGATATCTATGTTTTAAAATATAATAAGGAATATGTAATATTATACAAAAATTATATTAATGTGGTTCAAAATGTTGCAAGCATAAATGGCTTTAAAAATATTTCAGATTTAGTGACTATAAATTCCAATTTGTATAGATTAAAGTCGGAAATACTAAAAGAAAAAAATAGCAGCACGAAAGACTTATCAATACTTTTTTATCCCCAGTTAAAAAAATTAGTAAATATATGGATTTTTTCAGAAAATATGTCGATTCTAATATTCTATTGAAATGGAAAGACTTTGTGGAATATTCAGATACAAAGGCGAAGGAAGCCGAAAGGACTTATAATTTTTGGCAAAATTCTGGAAAAAATATCGATTTCTTAATAAAACCTGAAAGAAGATTGATATGTGATAGTCAATCAGAGCCATTAAATTTACACAACTCTAGTAGATTTTCTTCCCATCGGTTTATTTTATTCACAGATATTTTTGCTCACATGAACGGTTCTTCTTCTTATACATATTTCTTACCTATGGTGTGGTTAGACCTTCCTCATCATGATACTTTTCACTTGATTATTCTTAAGATGCCAGAAGAAGTTCTTACTTTGGCAGCTCCAGATGGTGTTTTTAAAAATAAATGGTATCATGTACTCCAGCAAGCTATTAAAATGTCTTTGAACAAGACGAGTTTACTACATCCACCTTTAGCAAGGAGTGGTACCTACACATTTACGAAAAGTGTTTTTTCAAGGATGCTACCTATACTGGGAGGTGGTTAAATGCCAAGATGCATGGTACAGGAAAGATTGCTTGGCCAGATGGAAGAACATACTCAGGAGAATTCAGTAATAATGTTATAAGTGGATATGGTACCATGGAGATACCTAATGTAGGTGAGTATATTTATACATGACATCACCACCTGCTAAATGTTTAGAATTGTACTGGATCAGCCGTTTGTACAATTTTAACATCTAGAAAGCGATGCATGACATACCTTATAATGTACTTGTCTTTCAATAGTTAAGTTACTTATGAGGTAATAGTATATACATTACATACCGAAGTGGAGAGTGTTTCATTACTGTCAAGAGAAAAGGATGGTTTACAGAGGCGCAGAGCGCCGATGTGAACCATTTGTCGAGATAGTAATGGAACTTTTACCCAGGTTTGTATACTATTTTATTTACAACCATTTCCTTTTGAATTTACATTTTATTTTTAACCAAAAATGTGTCAACTCAACAAAATTATTTTTAATATGTCAAATAATTAGGCCACCAGACATTTAACGCGCGTAAAAGTGTCAAAGAAATGTCTAACATATCGGACAAGATTTCAAGTTGGTAAACTTTTGAATTTTTGCGACTGTTGATAAGGTTACTTTTACTTTCGGCTCATGGGAAAAAAATGTTAACTTTTCTCCTGTGTGAAAGTAAAAGCAAGAAAAGTGACTCTTTCAAACTCTTAAAAAGTCAAAAATTCTCACATTACATACATGATTGTAAATAAAAGTATTACTCAAACTCTACAGTTTATTAAAACCCTATTCCAAAGCGGGTGAAAATTAATTCAACAGTTTCATTAATAAACATAATTTACATTAAAAGTACTTTTAATTTAGCACAGAATACAGACCGTTGGCTTAAATCTGAAGGAATTTTGCACCCACAACATTAACATCACATATTTATTCTGGCATCTTTAATACAGGGTGTTTCCTAATTGCGTCAAGAAAATTTAAGGGCGTATTCATGAACCAATTTTATAAAAAATAGTTTATATAAACATAGGTCCTCAAATTTTTCTCAAGATACAGGGTTACAAGGTGTTTCAAAAAACCTAAAAATTTGTAAAACACTTTTTTTATTAAAATTTGTTAGATTAGATATAAACCTTGTTCAATTAATTATTTGTTTTTGTTGTTAGATAATTACAAATAATAAGTTATACCACTTAATTTTTAACAGAAAAAATGCCCTTGTATGATCCAGGATTATACATTTTGGCGGATTTTTTTTTCTGGAGAACTAAGCAAGCTCCGTAAAAATATACGGACACAAAAAAGTTGTATTTTTAGGTGTTTCATATGGAAAAAATTTAAAAGTTTCAAGAAAGTCAGTGACGTACAACTTTTCTGCTCTCACTAATTAAAATCCGTTAATATGACAGCTTGTCAAAATTTTTATTTTTATTTTATTAAAGTATAATATTAAATTACCTATAAGGGCAAGCTACTTTAAACTAAGGGGATATAATAAGGTTTAAACAATCTTCAAAATTAAATAATAATCGAGGGCGTAACACACCCCTAAAATTTAAGGGTGAATACACCCTCGCCAAAAAGATTAATTGATATCTCATTTTGAAGATTGTTTAGTCCTAATCATATCCTCTGAGTTTAAGGTAGCTTGCTCTTACAGGTAATTTATTATACATAAAAAAATACAAAATTTGACAAGTTGTCATATGAACGGAAATAATAGCAGATTCTTCAAACTTGGCAGTTATGATCAGGGTCAAAAGACCTTCAAAATTAGGTATCACTCGACCCCTCTTTCCATTTAAGATTTTGGTGGTGAGTATTACCCCTGCTAGACGGTTGCAGTTCAGGGGTGAAAGTAGCAAACAAATCTTTCCCCATAAAATCAAAAATTGACTGATTGGAGCGTTTTTCCTTAAATGACCTGAAGTGTCCAAAATAAGCTCTGTTTCGTTTTCAAATGACTATCCTGTATTTACTACATTAAAGTAAGTAATAGCATATAATTTTTCTCTACATTTAATATTTAAATTACTCCATTAAAACTTTGTTAGCAATGTAAGAAATACGTATGTAGCTGTATTTCTAGGTCTGAATCAAGATATATTATATTTTTGGAATATTACAAATTTATAGCATATTTTCGGTCCATTATAATGAAAGTTAATGTTTTATACCGAGTGACACAGCTAAATTCTAAAAAAATATTTTTACGCATTACAATTAAAAAAAAAGTAATAATAAGAAGTAACGACCTTTATAAAAAAAAATTACAAAAATTAAAAAAAAGCTCACAGAATTAATGTATTTAGTGCACGACTCAGATTTAATTTAAATTATTATGTTTACCAGTTTTCTTATATCACTTTTAATTTAATATAGGCAGCTATGAAGGACAGTGGAAAGACAACAAACAAAACGGCTATGGAATATTCACTTATTCTAATAAAGACATATATAAAGGTTATTTTAAAGACGGCTTACCTGACGGTCATGGCCTTTTGCGCAAGGGAAATTTTATGGCCAACTCTGCGTCTTTATATATTGGAGAGTGGATATGCGGAGAAAAATGTGGATATGGTATTATGGACGATATTGCCACGGGAAAGAAATATATTGGGTCGTGGGAGGAAAGTAAAAGAGAGGGTAATGGGCTTATTGTCACATCTGATGGTCTTTATTATGAAGGCAACTTCCATAATGATGTTCTATCGGTAATATTGTTTAATATATTTTTTAAGGCATAGTTTAATATTCTATATAGAATACACAGTCTTGACAAGCTTTAGTGTAGTTGTAAAAGATGTCTGTAGATTTTACCCTTTTCGCAGTGTTTGTGGTTTATATACCGAACAATTCTTAAAGGTGATTCCCCCTATATCCTTTTTACCTTTTATAACAAAAAGTAAAATTTAATATCATCTGCGACACCGCAAAACCACGTAAATGACAATAATCGAAAATGATGTTTTAGCGCCAAAAATTTGTCCAATTTATTACTCATCTCTGTGCCAAAAATCTCCCAAATATTTTTCCAATCTTAGCGATATTTTGACAACACCTAGGACCCAACAATTTTTAAATAAAAAATTTTATGGCATAAAAATATCTGACATCCAGAATACACAATACAATCTGGCCGTGCTACTAATATACTTTAATTAACAATAAACTCCAAACATTAAAGTAACCATATATGTTGAAGCAAAAAACCAAATTGTTTTTAAAGCCTCCTGTAAAATTTGGTTTTTTAAGATACTTGGTTTTACGGTAACGTCGGCGATATATTGATAAAATTGACATAAAGGAGGAGCTCCAAATCAAAACGGAGTTTTTGATGAAACACAATTTTAAGAGTATCTCTAAATAAGTATCTATTATTTTTAGAAGGTTTTTTAACCCAAGTATAATATAATAAAAATATACAGGGTGTCCGAAAATTACGCTTAAGGATTTCTGAGGGCGATTCTGTACGAAAAATTAATGCATTAAACTTCTATACAATTTTTTTAAACTTAATTAATGAAGATACAGGATGTTCAAGAAAAAAATTGTTTTGTTATTTTTTTTTATATAACTTTTTCTAGTGTACTGATTTTCGACAAATTTAACAAATGACCAATACACAAAGTTTATTTTTCGGTTTGTTTTCAAGGCTTGCTTTGTTAATTTTGCAAATCAGAATTTCTAATTAAACGTACGTAAATGTTTAAAGTCGTTTTACTCAAAAACCGTTCATTTTAAGTTAATGCAACAAGAGGACCTTTAAAAAAATATATATATTTTTTTAAATTTATATCAAAATTTTTTATAAACTTTATATCCAAATTTTTAAAAGGATTGAAACAAATAAGTTCTTAGTATTTTTCTAACGTGAAGGTCAGTTTAGGCCCTTTGGCATTGACTACTGGCGTCAAATTAATAGGGTGAATGGAAAGAATCAATAATGATATTGTTACGGACATTATAAATAAGTGTTTTTAGTTTATAAAAATGTATAACGTTAGGACCTATTAATTTAGTCTGATAATTTATTTGAATAATTTACCTTAGATTTTTCAAGTTCTTTCATCCCTTTCAAAGGTTTCCGAAAACACCTGAATTATCCATTGAGAACTTTTATGATATCCTATACTCAGGGCCGTATTAACTGTATGAGGCGCCCTAGGCTACAATTTCCGGATCGCCTATTTTGCACGGAGATAATTTTTGAAGAGCAAAAAAAAATCCTTACCTCACCACCTGACGTTGACGGTTTCATTTATTTCAAAGCACCTTTATTCACAGAGAAATTAGTTAAATTAGTTGTAATCCCCACCCGAATCTAGAAATTCTAGATCTTTCTTCACTCTTTCACAACACTATAAAAGGGCGACGGAAACCTCAAATTTGATTAGTATAGATTCGACTTTTGTGCTGTAAACTTCGAGACATTGACAAGTAAAGATTTTGTCGTTGTTGTAACCATAGGTACGTTTCATTGTTAATAAAGGTATAAAAACGAAGGTACGTGTTTTTATACGAGGTGTTTCGGAACAATATGTATGCAAAATTTGGGAATATCAGTACATTAAAAAAAAAAGTAATTAATAAAAAATAATAAAAAAAAACATTTAGTATCTCCGTTAATTTTAAGTTTTCGAAAAAATTATATGAAAGTTTGTTGCATTAATTTTTCGTGCAGAATCGCCCACCGAAATCCTGACGCGTAATTTCAGGACACCCTGTATAAATATAATATATTTTAATAAGAAAGCTTTTCAAAATTCCTAAATAGAAAACACGCATCAAAAATTGTGATGTATTTTAAAAATTATCTTTTATCAAAAACTGCGTTTTGATTTAAAGTAGTTGATCTATTTCTTCATACTCTATCACTGCCAGTTTAACTGAAAGTAACTGCTACTTTTAATTTTTAGTGACACTACCGCTATAATGTTATGGTTTCAATATTGATAATAAAATCTTGAATTTTCATTTTCTTTATTTCTTGATTGATACAGAACGTTTCGGTTGGTATGTATATCCAACCGTCTCCAAATGGTTGGAGATACATACCAACCGAAACGCTGTATATCAATTAACAGCCAAAGACAATAAATGTCCAAGATTTTAGTATTATTGATATTTTATCATACTTTAATAGGATACAAAATACAATGACCCCAGACATCAAATTAAGATAAAATATAGCTACAGATGGTACCATGTAAAATAGCAGTAATTTCGGGTTTAACCGAAAGTAATAAAATAAAGCTAAACACGTTGAGGTAACCAGATCAACATATATATTAACATCAACATTTATGTCAAATATTGCTATACAAAATTTTATTTTCTTGTCTTTTAAGGCAAAAAAGTTATAGGGGGAACCACCTATAAAAAAGACCCGGTACAAGTACTATGTAATAATAATGTTAAAGTTTAATTCCAATTAAAAGTAAGGTTTTGGATGTGCCAGCAATAAGCAAGTTCAATTTATTAATAAACTGGTACCCTACAGGCATTACTGGGGTCCTCAAATTTCAACAAATACAGATTTTTTAGACACCTTGTATTAATTTATTCTTTTGTATTGTAATCAATATGCAAATTTTTTAAATTGGGCTTATTTGATATTTTTGAATATTTTCGTTTCAGGGACATGGTATCATGATTCTTGAGGATGGAACTCATTACGAAGGAGAATTTAAAGGGACTGGAATGATAGGTGGCAAAGGTACACTTACGCTGCTTTCTGGACATACTATTGAAGGAAACTTAGCAGGGTCTATTGAAGGCGGAATAAGAATTAATTCTGGTATTTTTCACAAACGTATTGATGCTCACTCGCCTCTTCCAAAATCCTTTGGAAAACTTTGTACACCTCCATCCCAAAAATGGAAAGCTTTGTTTAGACATTGCTACTACATTTTAGGAATATCAGAAAGCAATAATTTTAATGGCAATACCAACTCATCTGAAACTCCTAAAATATGGCAAAATGTAGCTGTACATTTAGCTAATGCGTCAACATTAAAACGAAGTAAAGGAGATAATAATACTTTCCAAAACTCATTAAATAATTTAGATGTTATACCACCATTTGGAAGAGATAAAATTACAATGGAATCATACCTGGAAGTTAAGGCATATCTGAATCGAGTAAGTATTTTTAAAGTAATCGAATATACAGATTCTTTCGATATATTATACACCGACACTGCTCTTTTATCGATATTGTTGATAGGTTTTTAAAAAAATAATTATTTTAAATTCTTAAAACGTATTGTCCTTGTTTTACCTTAAGCTATTACTTAGCATTAATACATGATGTATTGATATTGTTTCAATATTTTACAGGGTGTCCAGTTACGCTACCAACAAACTTTAAGGGGTAATTTTAAAACGAAAAATAAGAAAAAACTTCATATAAACATAGGTCCTAAACGTCCTACTTTTGAAATTACAGGGTGTTAAAATTTAAGAAAAATAATTGTTTTTTATGATAACTTTTATACCAGTTTTAATTTTTTTGATATATTTGGGAGATTAAACATCAAAGGATATTTTTTAATGTATGGAAAAAAAATTACTGTGTCGTCCGTAAGGTATTTACGGTAAATATTTCATAAAAAAGAAAATTGTACGCCACTGCTTCTATTAAAATACTTAGGACGGAAATTGATTTTTTTCTTGTACCTCAATAAATATTCTTTGATGCATAAATGTCTTCCAAAATCATCAAAATTATCTAGATTGGTAAAAAGTTATTATAAAAAAAATCGTAAATTTTAACACCATGTTCTAAAAGTAGTATTGCTTTGCTACTGCTACTTTTTAGAAAATTCGATGCGCACCAGTTGATAGTTGGTATTAGACAATAATTATAATATAATATGTAATTATAATAATTGTGATATATTTTGTGATAAAACCAGATTTGCGCAGATGGTACCGATCATCGGTGGTAAAAGTAAAACAAAAATTTAACTGGTGTCAATTTTATGTTTTTTTTTACACCCAATATACTTTTATTTTGTGGTGTCTAAAGTAAAGTAAGAGCTATTTTACTAATACAGGATTTTTATATGTTTGAAAAGAAAGGAAGTTCTCTGCTTCTCACTGCACTTAATGGTAGAGGGAATGAAAAACGTGAGAAATTAAGGACTATAAAGGGGTGCATGAAAGTGAGATTCTGTGTGCGCTATAATATGGCATTTTTTTAAGTAGAAGCCAAATGCGCGCTTGTAGCTGCTCCGGTTGTATCGGCAGTACCGAGGTCTCGACGATCTACAGAACGTTATTAAAGATTTTAATGCAAAAGTAAATATAAAAGAAACAGTCCGATTTCTAACTGATTTTATGAAACACATAACATCACATAAGACAAAACTTGATAGAGCTATGGCTCTTATTTCCTTTATTGATACCATAGATAACTATGACATATAAAAATTTAAATAATAACCAGAAAACCCTTAAACTAGTACAATGGAATGCCAATGGCATCAAAAACAAGTTAGGGGAGGTAATAATTTTTTATGGCGAGCAGTGGTTTGTGGCGAGCAGTGGTGTGGTGGCTAGTGTGTCAGCCTCTTACCGCAGCGATTCGGGTTCGAATCCCGGAGTCGGACATCGGATTTTTAATAGCTCGTCACCTCACAGTTGGCAATGGCAAACCACTGTGTAGTATTCTGCCATTTCTAGGTAGTAGTTATTTAAAAATAACGTCCGTGGTGAGTAGATATGCTATGTATGTATGAGTACAATAAGGGTAGTTTTTCCCATGTATTTCTTATGGGAGAAATTTAAGGTTCGATTTGCATTTTTGGTGCCATCCCACCCCTAACGCAAAATTAGAATTTTTATGCCCTAAGTCGCCACGTGCTAGATAGGGGTAGTTTTCGTAACCATCGATGACGTCATCACCTAACCATATTCAGAACGACCTATAAATTAATTAACAAAGTTTCGCCAGCGCCGGGAGTCGAACCCGTACCACCTGCGTGAGAACCCAACGCCATATACCACTAGACTATTGGAGGATCTGATAATTAAATGTTAAACGGTGTCCAATTGAAGCTCTCACCTGAGCGGGGATGTGTCATTAGAAAACAAAGCCAATGATGTCAATCAGATGATCCGAAAGCACAAACAGAAAAATGTTAATTTAAAATACGCCAATAAAACCGCGTTCCGATCAAAATCTAAAAAATATGAAACTAAAGTAAACAAAAAATATATGTCACATCCGGTAGGTTGTTATAGAGAAAAAACAATGTTTTAATAAAAAACCACATAATTTGTAATTAAATTAAGATCAACATCCGGCATGCGGTTTAATAAAAAATGCCTTTAAAAAAATTCAAAATAAAATATTTTTAAAAATAAATTTAGTACTTTAAGCTTTAATCAAATATGGGCCTAAGAACAGGGTAAGGACGCGTGGCGGGCCCATCTGTCATTCGAAAATTTAGTAATCTTACGTTCCGCCAGTGGTAACTAAATAAAAAGCAGAGTTTGTAGTAAAGCATTTATTATAAAATAAAAAATACATACATGGTTGCCATATTGCTAAATAATTCTTAGAATAATGCCTTATAAAATAAAAAGCAGTGTTTGCAGTAAAGCATTTATTTTTAAATTAAAAAATACATTGTTGCCATATTGCTAAATAATTCTTAGAATAATACCTTATAAAATAGGATATTTAATTATAAACTCTACATGTATTTTGGTACGTGTTCGTATTTTATCTCCTAAAAATAAAATATAATCATTTAAATTTAACTTCTGGTGTAACAACTCGCTTGGTTTTTCATATGCTGTTGCGTTTATATACGTTGTAACAGGTGTATCGATATTAATATATTGTTCCAAAACACCTCGTATAAAAACACGTGTCTTCGTTTTTATACCTTTATTAACAATGGAACGTAACTATGGTTACAACAACGACAAAATCTACTCTTGTCAATGTCTCGAAGTTTACAACACAAAACTCGAATTTATACTGACTGATCCGAGGTTTCCCGTCGCCCTTTTATAGTATGGTGGAAGAGTAAAGAATGATCTAGAATATTCGAGAAATATCGTGAAAATTCCATAGTACATGATGGCATAAAAGTTATTAATAGATAAGTATATAGTAATCAAATTTTGTGCCATTTATAAAAAGATGTTTTGACAAACCTTTTCGCAAACCAACATAATATTCATGTAGCCATACAAGTTGTTTTCGGGCTTATCCTTTACACCATTTTCTGTTTTAAGCTTTTTTGCTAAATGATATGGATGAGTTAAATTACGTCCGAATTTGTCGAGAGTCATCTTGAAAATGATGTTATGTTACTAAATCAACTGTTTTTATTCAATAATATCGGCTTTCTTTAACTCTTCAATAATACTTATAATCTCATTTTGATGGTTATTATTACCCACTTGCTTGCTAGCCATTAACAATCTTAATCTATCCACAAGCTCATTTGGATCATCCCAGTAAATATAATCAGTTTTATTATTGTTAAATATTTTATGTTGAGTATCAATTGGTAAACCATAGCCTTGAGTATTTTGTGCTCTTGTAATTCGCAACTGTTTATCGCGTTCCTTTTGTTTTCTTATTCGCTCTTCTTTTATACGTTCGAGTAATGGTTTAATTGTTAACATGTACTTGACACCTCTGTTGCCAACATGCTGTTCGTTTTCATTAAAGTTTCTCTTACTAGCATTCGTTAGCAAAACCAATTTTGCAAATGCTCGCTCGTCTAGTAATAAAGAGTTGATTTAGTATCATAACCTCATTTTCAAGATGACTCTCGACAAACTCGGACGTAATGTAACTCCATCCATATCATTTAGCAAAAGCTTAAAACAGAAGATCGGTGTAATGGATAAGACCCGAAAAGCAAACTTGTATGGCTACATGAATATTATGTTGGTTTGCTGAAAGAGGTTTGTCAAAACATCTTTTTATATACTGGCACAAGATTTGATTAACATGACAGGTTTCCCATTACAAGTGGAATTATTGAATATTGTTACAGACTTTCAAAAAATGTGTTTAGGTTATAGACTTAGATATTAGATCATTGATTTTAGTTGTTAATTTACTAAATAATTATCTTAATTTGTCCAAGTTCTTTCATCATTTTTCAATACTTTGAAAACGCTGAATTATCTATTAATGATCCTGTGCTATCATGTACTATGAATTCTTCTCACATATTTCCTTGAAGATTTTGACTTATTCTTACCTTCCACACACTATAAAGGCGACGGGGAACCGGATCAGTCAGCAGTAACTCACTTCGTGCTGTAAAACTTCGAGACATTGACAAAGAGTAGATTTTGTCGTTGTTGTAACCATAGTTACGTTCCATTGTTAATAAAGGTATAAAAACGAAGACACGTGTTTTTATACGAGGTGTTTTGGAACATTTGGTGTCAGAAGCGGAACAAGATTACCCGAGGAAGCCGAAGCCGTTGAAGAAGATTGCATGCCTGTAGAAACAAGACGGCAAGCAGTTATGGAGGAGTTAAGTGCACTAATTAAACAAATGATGGAAAAACAAGAATCCCTTAAAGTAGACATGAAAAACAGTCAAGAATCCCTGAAAGAAGACATCAAGAAAGAAATGCAAGATGCCATAAAAAAAGAAATGAAGAGAAGTCAAGAAGAAATGAAGAAGGAAATCCGAACTAGTCAAGAAGAAACCAGACAACAAATAGAGAAAATCCAAAAAGACCTTAAACGGAGCCAAGCGGAGATGAAACAAGAACTAAAAGAGAAGATGGTAAAAATCAGAGAAAATCTAAAAGGAGAATTTTATCATAGCCAAGATGAGATGAGAAAACAAATGTTGCTTGATTTAAAACTTACCAAAGAAGATGTTAAAGAAGAAGTGGAAGAACAAATGCAGCAAACAGTACAGTTACTTCAGAGTCAAGTTCAAAGCCAAATACAACAAGAAGTACAATATTTACAGCGACAAATTCATAAGATAGTTAGCACAGGCGTAGTTTCAGAAAGCGGTACCTCAACAACTGTAATGAAACCTCCTACTTTTGATGGCAAGGTACCATGGGTTACCTATCTTCGACAATTTGAAGCTGCTGCTGATGGTAATAAGTGGAGTTCCTCAGAGAAGGCCCGAGCTCTAGTACTTGCTCTTCGAGGAGAAGCCATGGAGGTGTTAAGAAACATCCCCGAAGAAAAGCAGTCCGACTATGAATCGATTGTCATGTTCTTAGAGATGAGGTATGGCGAAACCCATCTGCAAGAAGTTTATAAGGCGCAGCTCCAAGGGCGAAGACAGAAATACAACGAAAGTCTTCAAGAGTACGAAGCAGATATAGTACGTCTAGTTAATTTAACATATCCATCGTACCCGGAAGAAATTAAGCAAGAATTGGCGGTAGGTAGTTTCATTGAAGGGCTGCGCGATCCAGATATGAACCAAGCATTAAGAATGGCCAGACTAAAGAAAATTTCAGAAGCCCTTGCCTACGCCCTTCAGTTTGAAACGGCCAAGCAGACATCCAGAACTCAGGCAAGACTTCGAAGAACAAACTATGTACCAGAAGATAGCAATCCAAATAATAATTCTTGGAAAAACATTTGATGACCACCTGAAAAATGTTGAAGAGGTTTTTCAAAAGCTTAGATCCGCCCAGCTGAAGCTTAGCCCAAAGAAATGTCACCTGTTCCAGAAAGAAGTCAAGTACCTGGGGCATATAATTACAGAAGAAGGAGTAAAAACTGATCCAGAGAAGACTGAAGCTATCCAGAACTGGCCTGTACCAAAGAACAAGCATGAAATTAGAAGTTTTCTGGGATTGTGTACCTATTACAGACGGTTCATACATGGGTTTGCCGATATTGCAAGACCATTACATCGTCTTACGGAAAACAACAAAAGCTACGAATGGACTGAAGATTGTCAAGCAGCTTTTGTACACCTAAAGAAAGCCCTGTGCAATTCCCTGGTGTTGTCATATCCACAACCAAATCAAACATTTATTGTGGACACTGATGCGAGCAACACTGCTATTGGTGGAATTTTGTCACAGATGCAAGATGGCCAAGAAAAAGTAATAGCCTATTTTAGCAAAGTCCTTTCCAAACCTGAACGAAATTATTGTGTCACCAGAAAAGAACTTTTGGCTATTGTTAAATCCCTAGAGCATTTTCATAAATACCTGTATGGCCAGAAATTCCACCTAAGAACGGACCATGCATCACTTAAATGGTTGCTTCAGTTCAAGAACCCTGAAGGTCAGATAGCACGATGGCTACAACGCATTCAAGAATATGATTTCAAAATTGAACATCGAAGGGGACTGAACCATAAGAATGCTGACGCTTTATCAAGACGACCTTGCCCGGATGATTGTAAACACTGCAGCAGACGAGAAGAACATGAAGATCCTGATGAATTTCACTGCCGAAGAACACGTCTCCAGTGCTCTCAAGAATGGGATCCTAAGATCTTGGCCAAAGAACAACTAGAAGATCCCGATCTTGGAGACATTATCAAACTTAAGACAGAGAATTTGGAAAGACCACCATATCAGAAAATAGCCTCCAAGTCTCCAAGACATAAAGGGTACTGGGCCATATGGGACTCTTTGATTATTAAAGATGGCCTATTACAAAGGGTCTGGGAAAGTTCTGACGGCAAAACCCGTAAACATCAGATAATCCTACCAACCAAAAGGATTCCTGAAGTATTGCAAGCCTTGCATAATGGTGTAGGAGGTGGCCATTTCGGAGTTATGAAGACTCTTGAAAAGGTTCGAGAAAGGTTCTACTGGCTGGGAAGCCTTGCAGACGTAAAAGACTGGTGCAGAAGGTGTAAGGACTGCGCTTCCAGCAAGGGACCCAAAACACGAAGCCATGGCAAGATGAAGCAATACAATGTAGGGGCACCTTTTGAAAGAATTGCCATAGACATAGCAGGGCCATTTCCAGTTAGTAAATCAGGGAATCGCTATATCTTGGTAGCGATGGATTACTTCAGTAAATGGCCAGAAGTCTACCCAATCCCAAATCAAGAAGCTATAACTGTTGCCGATGTATTATTTCAACAATGGATTTGTCGCTATGGAGTTCCTAGAGAAATACATTCCGATCAAGGCAGAAACTTTGAGTCCGATCTTTTCAAGAAACTTTGTAATCTCCTGGAAATCCATAAAACAAGAACAACACCTCTTCATCCCCAGTCCGATGGCATGGTAGAGCGGTTTAACAGAACACTTGATAACTACCTGAAAATTAAAGTAAATGACCAACAAAGTGACTGGGATAACTGTATACAGCCGTTTTTATTAGCATACCGCTCCGCAATTCACGAAACTACTGGCGAAACACCTGCTAAAATCATTTTCGGAGCGGAAATATGCCTTCCAGTTGACTTGCTTACAGGACGACCTTCCACCAATGAAGAATCAGCAGAAGACTATGTAAGTCAACTAAGTAAACAGCTACAGAGGATACATGAAGAGGTGCGTACCAAGTTACAAAAAGGAAGTGACCGTATGAAATCCCGCTATGACTTGAAAGCTAACCATCAGGGATTTGTCGTCGGTGAAAAAGTTTGGTTATACAATCCAAGAAGAACCAAGGGGCGTTCACCGAAACTACAGAAGTCATGGGAGTTGTTGTAACCATAGTTACGTTCCATTGTTAATAAAGGTATAAAAACGAAGACACGTGTTTTTATACGAGGTGTTTTGGAACAATATATTAATATCGATACACCTGTTAAAACGTATATAAACGCAACAGCATATGAAAAACCAAGCGAGTTGTTACACCAGAAGTTAAATTTAAATGATTATATTTTATTTTTAGGAGATAAAATACGAACACGTACCAAAATACATGTAGAGTTTATAATTAAATATCCTATTTTATAAGGTATTATTCTAAGAATTATTTAGCAATATGGCAACAATGTATTTTTTAATTTAAAAATAAATGCTTTACTGCAAACACTGCTTTTTATTTTATAAGGCAAGGCTAAGAATTATTTAGCAATATGGCAACCATGTATGTATTTTTTATTTTATAATAAATGCTTTACTACAAACACTGCTTTTTATTTAGTTACCACTGGCGGTACGTAAGATTACTAAATTTTCGAATGATAGATGGGCCCGCCACGCGTCCTTACCCTGTTCTTAGGCCCATATTTGATTAAAGCTTAAGTATTAAATTTATTTTTAAAAATATTTTATTTTGAATTTTTTGTTAAAGGCATTTTTATTAAACCGCATGCCGGATGTTGATCTTAATTTAATTACAAATTATGTGGTTTTTTATTAAAACATTGTTTTTTCTCTATACCACCTACCGGATGTGACATATATTTTTTGTTTACTTTAGTTTCATATTTTTTAGATTTTGATCGGAACGCGGTTTTATTGGCGTATTTTAAATTAACATTTTTCTGTTTGTGGTTTCGGATCATCTGACTGACATCATCGGCTTTGTTTTCTAATGACACATTGGCCGCGTGGTAACGGACTTTACCTTGGAAGCGTGTGACCTCAGGTTCAAATCCCCGCTCAGGTGAGAGCTTCAATTGGACACCGTTTAACATTTAATTATCAGATCCTCCAATAGTCTAGTGGTAAATGGCGTTGGGTTCTCACGCAGGTGGTACGGGTTCGACTCCCGGCGCTAGCGAGACTTTTTATTTAATTTATAGGTCGTTCTGAATATGGTTAGGTGATGACGTCATCGATGGTTACGAAAACTACCCCTATCTAGCACGTGGCGACTTAGGGCATAAAAATTCTAATTTTGCGTTAGGGGGTGGGATGGCACCAAAAATGCAAATCGAACCTTAAATTTCTCCCATAAGAAATACATGGGAAAAACTACCCTTATTGTACTCATACATACATAGCATATCTACTGTGGTGGCACTACCGCGTTGTCTAAAAGGTGCTGTTAAATGCAACTGCATGTTTCAGTGCTTGGATAACGTTGACGGAACACGACAATATTGGGTTAAACATCCAGTAACCCGGCACTCACGGTACACTGGTATTTAGGCATAAGCCTTCGTGAGATGTCATAAAGATAAAAAAAAATACAAAAATAACATAGATATAATGGGGATCTGTGAAACAAAACCAACATAAACAGACAAAATTAAAATAAGAAATTATTTAATATACAGACTGGATAGAAACGCTCATGGGAGCGTTGTGGCGCTGCTGATAAAACATTCCATTTCTCATGTAACACTTAAAAAGCCAATAGCCAAATAGAAAATGTATTAATAAGGCTGAGGAATGGGGTGGTTATTGTCAGCGCATATGCCAGACCAAGCCTTCCTATGGGGACAACAGACCTCGACGCCATATTCTCGCAAGGTGGCAGAGTACTTGTACTTTGCGACCTAAATGCGAGAAACGTTCTGTGGCATAATCACAGAAACAATAGAAATGGATACGTACTCTGTGATTATGCCACCGAACGTGACATTCAAATACTTGCACCTCCAACGCACACACGTTACCCGATGAATCAAACGACACCTACAACATTAAACTAATAATAAACAAAAACACCACAAACCTACACAACGTTAATACAGTAAATGACCTATCCTCTGACCACCTTCCAGTGGTATGCAACTGGCAAACAATTGTCGTTCTGGAGGACGGCCCTCTCACTTAGTTATTTAAAAATATAAACTGGAGCCACTTTAAAAGACTTGTCGCTGATAACACGAATATAAACAACGAAATCAACAATATAGGACAATTAGAAAACGAAGTCGACAAATTTACAACAACCGTTCAAAACGCAAGAAACAAAGTGGCTTCAAAAATAATTATAAAACCAAGGGAGGACCGTCTTCCAGACGACATTTTAAACCTCATTAGGTTTAAAAACAACTTAAGACGCAAATGGCAGCGTTCTAGACGTAGACTTGATTACATCAGACTTACAGAAATACAAAATACCATTAGACAAAAACTCAAGGACTTTAAGAACAAAGCCTGGTCTGAGGTACTTAGGGGGTTGTCTATTCAAGACAACTCCTTGTGGCGTCTGACCAGGAGACTGAAAACGAAATTAAAACAAAAATACCCAATGCCTCCCACAGTCCTATCCAAACTTTTAATATCTCCAAAAGATCCTCCTGCATCCTTAAACACCTCCGTAACAATAAAGCCCCGGGAATTGTTGAAATTCCCAATATCCTGCTTTAAATCCCACCTCGTAAATCCTTTATCCAGTTTCTTTACATTATAAATTCTTCTATCCTTCAACATTTTCCCACACAATGGAAACGTGCCATTGTTATCCCCATCCTTAAACTTGGAAAGGATCCAAAACTCCCAGGATCCTATCGCGCAATAGCCCTCCTAAATACCCAAAGCAAAGTGGCAGAGAAGGCCATTCTCAATAAAAGTGTTCAATTTAACCTTGAAACAGCAGTGCCACCCGAGCAATTTGGGTTTAAAACAAAGCTAAGCTCAGTGTTGCTGCTCGCTCTTGTTTTACAACATGCTTTAAACAAAATGAATCAAGGCCAGAAGACGGTACTTCTCTCATTGGATATAAAACGGGCATTTGACTCGGTGTGGCATAATGGTCTACTTTATAAGCTTTTCTTTTTCCACAATTTTCCCCTACACTTAATAACCCTTATACATTCCTACATCTCCCAAAGATCCTTTTAAGTTGGCGTTAATAATTTCCTTTCTTTCCCTAGGGCTATGCACGCTGGCGTACCACAAGGCAGTGTGCTGAGCCCCAGACTTTTCAACCTTACCTGGCCGATATTCCTAATTATCCTTCCACTAATCTGGCCCTCTATGCCGACGATGGTTTATGCTAGTTCATTTTCGGCAGCGGTGGCTAGAGCACACATCCAGTACCACTTAAATTCACTTATTCCCTATTACAAAACTTGAAAATTAGATATTAATGAACACAAGACTGAATGTCTTATACTGACAAAAAAATTACTAACAACAAAATACATATACCTATAAAAATTAAAAACACTCCCATTTATCTCTCTAAAAAACTTAAAAAATACCTTGGAGTCGTGATTGATGAGAGGCTGAGGTTCGTCTCTCATGTTAATCATGTACTCCAAAAAACTTTTCTGGCCCAACAATCCCTATATTCCTTACTCTCCCCAAGATCCCCCTTTCCATGCAGAACAAGCTAATAATTTATAATTCAATTATAAAACCTGTAATTGCATACGCTGCACCTGCACAGCGTGTGCAAAACAAAGTGCTTCGTTCTGCATCCCGATCCAACAGATATACAAGAATTGACAGACTTCACGAAATCACAAGCACCCCAACTATAAAAGAGTACATCACAGACATGACAGAAAAGTTCTTTAGAACTAAGATACATACCTCACAACTTACAAGAAATCTAACAAAAACACGAATTTTTGACCACCCGACACATAAACCTTTGTATCACAGTGCCCCTCTATAGCATGAACAAAGACCGCCCTAACCAAACAACTTTTGCCGGACCAAATTATATTTTTACACTTAATACCTTGGCAGTCCATAAACTTATCTGGAAAATCCATTAAGATCATGTAAATCCTAAACAGGTTTTTTTGAGCCAATTTTTCCTGTGGTATCAATCTACCAATACACGAACAAAAATACATGTAATAAAATCAGTCGGCAACACCACGCTTAAGATCTTTAATGGCTTTTAAAGGTAATCGGAAAAGGTCCTCTAACCACTGACGCGGTCGCTAAACAAGTCCCAAGAGCTAACATCAGCCCCCTGGGTGGAAGATCTCTACCCAGGCCAGATTGCGTAGGACACGGTCCACTATCCGAAGCAATGAAACCAAAAATTTGCATGTAGTTGTTTGTGAAATGTATTATATAATTTAAATTAATAAAGATATTTTAAAATGAATGAATGAATGGCAGCGTCTATCACCGGAGTTAAGCGTGAGTGCGCGCCCATAAGTTGGATGGGTGACCGGGCCGTTGTAGGTTTTGGGCAACGGCACGCGGTGTTCTGCTCGGGGGTGAACGAATGGAACGAGCAGCACAATACAATTTATGAAATAAATGGTGTGTAAATGGAAAGGAGTAGGGGTCAAGGTACAATAAGCGTTTAGGCTGCAGTGCACCACCTAGGGGGCGGTCGTCGGACCTGGGTGGGATGACCCCGAAAGGGCGAAAAAAGTAGAAGCCAAAAAAAGCTATAAAAAGGACCAGTTTCGCCACAGCTCGTAGGTTACCCAGCTATATGTATCCCAAATCCGACCTCCCTTGGAATATTGTTCTCATATCTGGGGCATGGCCTCCCCCACAACCCTAAGCATTCTTGATTCTATTCAAAGAAGAGCTATTCGTCTCATTAACGATCCGTCACTTACAGAAAGGCTTCCCTCTCTTGCACATCGTCGAGCTGTGGGGGATTTATCGCTTTTTATAGGTACTTCCATGGCTTGGCTTCTGCTTTGAAGAATTGTCCAGTATAGTTCCTCCACTTACGGTTCCCAACAGAGAAACTCGTGGTTCCGCGCGTATGCAATCCTATACGGTCCAACTGGACAGGCCCCGAACTTCCCACTTTGTTCGTTCTTTTATCCCTAGAGTTTCTAGGCTGTGGAGGTCTTTCCTTCCCCCAAATCTTCAAGTATTTAAGCCCCGTGTCAACAAACTCCCTCTTACCTCGCTTAAGACACCCACGGTACGTTAGTATTTAGGCTTTTAGCCTTCATGGTTTGTCCAAAGATTAAAAAAAAAGCTTTTCTGAGTAGGGTCATTACTTAGGCTAACGGGCATTTCTTTACATGGAAAAAGTAGTGTAATAGTCTAAAGGGAAAAAATTGACAACTTTGACTTTATTTATAAACAGTCATGTATACTGGCAAAGTATTCAACTATAAAGAAAATGATTATACATTGTATACCTTAATTATTGTTATAATTTCTAAATAATAAAATGTGCTTTTACCAAAATAGTTTTCTATTTTAGGCTTTCGAAAGCAGCTTTCACCCTTTAGGTTCTCTTTTAAACCAGTTGTCGGAAGCTTACATAGCATCATATAGTGGAAAAATTCATCCTATACTAGTAACTCATGCAATACTAGAAATAATTGATCTTACCCAAAGACTATATGAGATTATTAGATATTTATTTCCAGCTTTACCTACTTATGATACTGAGTGTTTGGTAAAGGACAATGAAAAGTAAGTTTACATCTGACGGGGCTAGTTTCAAAGTGTACAATCTTCAATATTTTTTCATAAAAAATAAACAAAAAAATCTATAAATTAAATGTAATGTATTCGTTCTTAAGTTTGAGCACTCTGTTATAGACGTGGTCATGGCCTAAAACGTGATTAATTTAAATTCAGCGATAAAAAAATACAAGTATTGGGACAACATTTTGTTATTAAATAAGCTAGATGGAGATTGTACACTTTGAAACTAGGCCCCTAATATATATTTAGCAGATATATTTTTACAGAAATTTTTAAAGTTGATTATTTCCCACAATAGAAAATAGACTAATCAGAAACCACCATTTTTCGGATAAATTTTGTTTAGATAAGGGATTAAACCACATGTGCTGTTTAACCGCGAATAAATTTTTGTTTTTTCAAACTAGTTGTCAAAATTGAATGAAAATGTTAAACTTTATTATTAGTAAAATTCTGTGGTGTTGGCTTGATGTAAGTTTTTCAGGAAATAATCTAGCCGTATACCACTCGACCTATAAATTAAAATCGACTAAACTACCCAAATATTTTTTGTAAGATTGGCTTGGCAAATAGTTTCATGGACAATAATTTAAAAAATACCCTTAACCGCTTCGCGGTCTTGAGTTTTTGGTTTCAAAATAAAAACCCTCGACCGCTGCATGGTCTCGTGTTTTTATTAGGCTATTGTTCATTTAACTTTTTCCAAGAAAAATCTTACTCAAAATATTGTTGGGTAGTTTAATCAATTAAATTTATAGGTCTTGTGATATAATATATGATTAAAATTATTTTATGATATGACATCCTTTTTGTTTAACCTCTAAGCTATGTCTCTACATAGCTCTTAGTTAAATTATTTTAATACATACTTAATTTAATGTTAATTATTACTATTTTTGTAATTGGCCTTAATGCTAATGGTGCATATTAAACTACTATACTACTACTAGTTTTTCGCCGGGAGCATTCGATTGTTCCCGGAGCAAACAAAATGTTTCTATATTTGAACTGAACATGATGCAAAATGATACCAATAAGTAACTACCTACACCTACGAGTAAACAGATTTCAATACTTTATAGCATCAGGAACTCATAACAATGACCTCAAATATTTGATTTTTAAATGATTTATAGACGATGCTTCCAAACTAGCGTTCACATTACTGACATAAACGACATAATTTTTGACTTCAGCGAATCCTTCGGGTGCAATAATATGGTCCCAACAAATGCTCCTTGAATGCTCCCAAAAACAGTTTTCATCGTATCAATGATATTTGGACAATTAATTAACTCTGTTAACGCCTCTTGCTATAGGGTGCGCTTTTAACACGTAGTAAAACTCCCACTTATTAAAAAAATATATATTGAAAACGATTTTTTGGGACCTTGAACTTAAAGTGACACAAAAACACTGTTTTTAATTACAGTAGAACTTCGACAATGTGTAAACCGGACACTTCAGTCAATCGGACACCCGTTACAGTTCGAACACTTTCAGATTTTTATCTCTACAATCTGGACACACTGCCAAAATGCACGACATATCACTTACTTAATGAGCAAAAAATTAAACAAAGCTTATACATGCGTTGGCTCGTAGAATGTTGCGGGGATTAGTTTTTATTTGGGGGAACATTAGACCATTTGTAAAAATTAAAGGATTCCACAGGAAATAATGAATTCTCATCGAGATCAAAATGGCTCGACGCTAAGGAGAGACAGGGTATTCGTGGTCTCAAAGAGTGTGGGGAACGTGTTTTTACTAACGCTGAAACAGTTGATCTTTTTCCACTTAAACTTCAAGTCCTGAATAAAAGAATGTAATTAACTAAAAACCAAATCTACAATGCCGATAAATCCGCACTTTTTTGGATGGTTTGCCAAACACAACGTGGGTACGTAAAGATAAAAAATTGGCACCAGGATGAAAAATTTTAAAACAACCTGTAACCTTATGCCATGCTCAAATGCATTAGGCACACATAAGTGATCGTTACTTATGTAGGTTAGATAAATTTAAGAATTCCCGAATCTTCAAAAATACACGGTTGTCTATGACATAGCCATCAAGTACCAAAGGATGGGTAGCTTAAAACATATTAATTAATTGTTTAAAAAAAACCTTTTTTCTAAAATGAGGTAATATCTGAGAAACGCCAATAAACCATGCAAGGCATTGGTTCTTATTAAAAATGCGCCTTCACATTCGTCGGAAGAAGGGCTGAATTCAATATGTTCTTCCTTATCAGCACTACTTCGGTAATCCGGATAATTCGCTAATTCGGACAAGAACCTAAACTATATCTGCCGGATTACCGAAGTTATACTGTATTTTTTAGTTCTGTCATCAAAAAAATCGGGTTTTTGTTACGTGTTAAATTGTTGGTATGAATGGATGCCATTATCTGTAGAAAGATACAAATAGATTAAAATAAGGTATATCTTTTTTGTAGACAAAAAAAAACGAATTTAAAGATCAAATGTATCACCTTTGTCAAAAATACACAGATTAAACAGAAATAAATCGACCAACCGTTATAATACCTAGCTACTAAACAACCTATTGAAAAACTAGTATCATTTAATTTATTTGCCCAAATATCATTGATACTGTGGCAATTGTTCAAAAGTTATGTGTTTTTTTTTAATTTTAACTTTAAAGGGTAATAACTTCCCAGCAAAGCGGAATAGAATTTTGTTTATGAAGCTTTATTATGGCTTACTCTATCAGCCCTACTATCATTTCCGGCATGATCTTCTCGGAGACCCTGTAGATTCCGTTTCTGATATAACTTTTTACTTTGAAATAATTTTTTAGAGAAGAAATTATTAATTATCAATCACTACTTTATCCAGTATTATTACCAAAGATTTATAACAGCTTATCCACTCTTTTAACTTTGAAAAACGAAAAACAAGAAAGGCAGTACAAGAGGGGACTTATGGAATGGAACAAACTCACTGATCGAAGTTTAATGAGTGTTCTTTCAGTTGATAAGTAAGTTCTTTTTAGGAAACTTGATTTTGAAAGTAAGGTAAAATATTTAGCAGTACTTTTGAAACAGTAGTTATACCTTGGAACTTATTTACTGGACTGGGCCAAAAAATTACATTTTTTTTTAATGGTAGAGGAGCCCAAGAGGGGATTTTGGGATTTACTTCAGCGCGGCAGATTAATATATCGAAGGATACCTTTTGCCCCAGTTAAGTACCACCACCAAATATGAGCCCCGTATAAAGGACCGACCGTAAAAAACAAAAATATATCCATCAAAAATTTTCCAGCGCATCAGATTAAGATAGAGTGAATTAATTAATTACATGCTAAATATTGTGTATATTCCACTAATCTAACAAATTGAAGGTTAACAAGAGTTACAAAGTTGAAAAAATATAACGTCATTTTGACATTCTCGAGCGTGGCTAATTTTTTTATTTTGAGGAAAATAATTTAAGGATAACCAAATATATACAGTGTGTCCCACGATAGGTGTTACAAGAGGACAAATGGACCAAAAATTTTTGAATTTTAAAACGAAATTTTGGAAAAACTGGTCGCATGATCCAAAACTAATAAATCCAAAATTTTACTCCAATTGGTATTATACAGGGCGAGTTATAACTAAAAATATGAAAAGTGCCCAGAAACTGACTACTTCTATTTTTAAAAATAGAACAAAATTGTATAAGTAATTGTTGTAGAGAATTAAATTTTATGTCAAAATTTGAAGTTAAAGCATAAGAGTAAAAAAATGTATTTCTCAATTTTTACATTACGCATTACAAGTTAAATAATTAGCAAAAGGAAGCGAAATTTAGGAAATTTATTTTTATTTTTTTAATTCGATGCCTTAGGCCAAGTATTTTAAATACTGATAATGCATAATGTTAAAAATTTACAAAAATAATTTTTTAACTTTAAATTTTGACATAAAATTTAATTCTTAACATTTTCTTATAAAATTTTGTACTATTTTTAAAAATAAATTTTCATTTTTCATATTTTTAGTTATAACTCGCCCTGTATATTACCAATCGGAGTAAAATTTTGTATTTATTAGTTTCGGACCATGCGACCAGTTTTCCCAAAAGGACGATTAAAAATTCTAAAATTTATGGTCCATTTGTCCTCTTGTAACATCTATCCTGGGACACACTGTATAATCAGATACGATCTAAATGATTTTCAAAAGCCGAAACAATAATAGTATTTTTTGGACATATTAAAAATCTATAGCCGCTTCCCCCACCAATGAAAAAGTATACATTATATATATTTTTTCTTATCATCTAAGCTTTGCAACCCAATAGATCTCTATGACGCTCGAGTAGCATCGTGGGCTTCCCTACTATAAACGCTACTGTGTAAATATTATTTATGAGAATGAAAAATATATATTGGAAAGGTTAGAGTCCTTAATATTAATAGGTCTATGATGGCGACTAAGAGTTTTTGGCAACGATCTTTTTTTTATGCAAAACTCGCAAATCGTTGATCAGAAAAAAATTACCAAACACATATTCTAAAGAAAATTAAATTACCTACAAAAAGCTTTCTTTGTAAGTTGTCGTCAGATAAGCCGTTTTCATGTAATCGGTAACATTTTTCAGTAAATTCACTACTTCAAAAGTTATTCGATGCAAAAAAATTGACAAATTGTTTTTGGATTCAACTTCAACTAAACAGATCTTTTTGGTAGCTCAGCAAATTTTCATTAAAAATATGTATTGGATTTATTTAAATATTGATATTTGTAGTAATAAGTAAAATACTTTATTGTTCAAATTCCGATTACATGGAACCGACTTATTTGACGACAATTTATAAAGAAAGCTTTTTCGTAAGCAATTTAATTTTCTTTAAGAATATATGTTGGTATACTTCTTTAGATCAACGATTTGCAAGTTTTGCATAATTAATGTTGTCAAAAAACTATTCATCGCGATGGTAGACCCATTAATATTAAGGGCTCTAACTATTAAAATATATATATTTTTTGTCATTGTGAATGATATTTTTACAGTAACATTTGAAAAATAAAATATATTTTTTTAACCAGTCTACTGTTTACACCTTGAATTTACAGGATATTATACATTATTTTATTCGATTTTTTTATTTTAATTATAAAGTAATGATCGCTTCAAAAATCATATAAGTCAAATACATTTTTTAATTATTTTCTTTTAAATATGCATACCTATTAAAATTTGTTTTTCTTATTCACACATTTTACTTATTTACTTACTTTTTGTTTTTGTGTTTTTTTTTATTTATGCATATTTCTCCATGTATAATAATAAAATTTTATAAATAATTCTATATGTTTGGCGATGATATTGTTTTTAAAATAAACGATTTAATTGTTTGCGTGCTAATAAAAATAGTTTTTAGGAAATTTTTTAATCTGGATCAATGTATAAATTTATCTGATAAAAACTGTGCCTTTGTCGAAGCAATAGAAACACTACAACAAATAAAAAGTATGTTTTTGCCAATTGAGAAGCTGATAGTAATACGAAATACAGTAGAAAAGATGACTCCTGTTGCTCAGAACTTATTGGGGTTTCATTATGTGTGGAATATGGATGACCTATTTCCATTGTTTTTGTTTGTAGTGGTTCGAGCCAGAATTCCTGATTTAGGTGCTGAATTGGAATTTATGGAGAATTTTATGGATCCTAATTTAGAAAATGGAGAGCTTGGTATAATGTTTACCACATTAAAGGTAGGGAATTAAACACTTAAATTACATTTTTGTTAACTTGCGTCTTAAAAATATGTTGTATATTATGCAAACAACTAAAATTTGAAAGCAGTGTGCCATAATTTTTTGATTTAAGTAAGATCTGTATATTATTTATTAAAATAAATGGGTCTAAACTAAAGCAAAATAGAAATAATGGTATAAAGCGTTCTTTTTATAAGGTGTATTACATAGGACGTTGTAATTTTTAGCGTCTAGGAATTCAACAATGTTTTTCTAGCAATTCGTACATTTTTCCTAGAAACTCAGCAGTCTCAAATTCATAATTGTGTTACTATCTTTTCACCGTCTCGCAATTTGAGTACACCCATTTATTTAATATTTTATGAGGTTAAATCTTTAAATTTTTTATTTTCTTTTATTTAAACCTAAAGGATGATATAATCAAAATAGGGTGCTGAAGTAAACAATGTAACACCACATGCTTGTGCCCTCTATCACAAAAGTTTAAAAATATCATATTTTAAAATGATCGGTTGCACTAGTTTCGAAAGTTAAGGGTTTAAAATTATAGAATCAAATCAGATTTCCTCTTTATCTTATCTTTTTAAAATCACATGCTAATATTATAAATTTACGTGATTTACTTACTTTTCCATTTTTTACACAACTGCACTACCATTGCCTACTCGGGTCAACATGATATGTACTGGCAACTGATAATCCTATAAACATTTTTTTGCTCTCACCCATAAGTATCTCAAAGGATGCCCAAATAAAGCTCCTGTTAACAGAGCAGCATTTTAAGGGGTTCTCCATGATTCTTTAAGTTTTTCGTAGATAACACGAAAAAACGGGTTTTTACCACCTTTTTCCCTGAAAGCTGTGAAAAAATTATTTTAACAAAAAATAAATAAATGAAATTTTTTCTTCAGTTTTTAATTTTTACAGAGCTTTAAATTTAAAATTTTTGTTTTTTTTTGCGAAACTAGTAGTGTTAGAGAAAAAAATAATAATAAAGTTTTTTCTTAATAAAATCAATGTTATGTTACCAATAAAAATGTTAATAAGAGCAAAAACTTGAAACACTAAGTATTTAAGAGCCTGTACCTTTGTTGTGATTGATAATGCGAAAAAGTCGATAAGAATTTTTTTATTAGATCTTGGACGTACTACAAATATGATTTTTAACTACACTAGTAGTTTCGCAAAAAAAAATCAAATAACCGACAAATTAAAGCTCTGTAAAAAATTAAATACTAAAGATAAAAATTTGACCTAATGGAACTTATTGTACCAAATTTATTGCTCAATAAGATTCATTTATTTATTTTGTGTTAAAATATTTTTTTCACAGCTTGCAGGGCAAAAAGTGGTAAAATCCCGGTTTTTAATGTTATTTAGACGAAAAAAACTTTAAATACCATGCTCTCAAAATTAAAATTTTTACTGCGCAAGAGCTTTGTTTAGGCAGCCTTTGAGATATTTATGGGTAACAGCGACATTTTTTTTTACCTTTTTGGCACATCCTAGTGTGTACTTATACTATTTCGTTTGCCTTTATGTTAAGATCTTAAATTGAATTTTAAAAATGGGACTGGCTAAACAAACCGCTGGCCGCATTGCTTAATTATAAGAAGAAAACCGCCGTTTGGCGGTTTTCTCTATTTACATATATGAAAGCCGCCGAAAATCTAAATTAATTAGTTATTATCGGCGACTTTTACTTACTTTTTCGGTAGATGCCTCCGTCCGGCGGCTATGCTTATAAAAACTTTTAAAAGCTGCCGATTAGCAGTTAACCTAACCTTAATATTTCTTGTAGTGTTTTTGTGATTTTATTGTTAAATATTATATTTTTGATCAATTTGATCTACAAAGATTATATCGGAGCTCTTCATAGGTATTCAATAGAAGAAAGTATCTTTTAAAAATGAGAAGCTATGGTATAAAACAAATAAAAATATTGTTTTGTTGGATTGATTCTTTAGTATCCGTATTTGTCATTAAAATTATATTATCCTTTAAGATATGCAGGGTACGACAAAAAGTGTGACATTTATAAAATTAAAATTTTTGTCATACCCTGCATATCTAAAAAGGTAATATAATTTTGATGACAAATACGAATAATAAAGAATCACTCAATTAAAACCATATATTTATTTGTTTTATACAATATAAAATAAAAAAATGAGGGTGTAAGTAAATATGTAATACCAGATAAAAAATAAAACTACATAAATACCATGGTGTAATAAAATAAACTTTTATTTATCATATTTATTGTTTTTTCTTACTTTATGGTCATTGGTAATTTAATATCCTCTATAATCTATATTATTATCTGCAAGGCTAATACAAGAGCCATTTTCTTGTCTTGGACTTTTATTAACAGTCTCCTTTACATTGACACTTTTTTTCCTTTTTTAAACAATGTTTTTTCCAAAATCCTGTACCCTGTAGGGCAAAATGGACATTATTTTTGGAAAAGGGGCAAGATTGACTGTAAAAACTATATTATCTTTTTTAATGGCTTAAATAACCTATAGCATATTTTAACAAAAAAAAACACAGTTTGCAAAATAAAACTTAATCTAAAATATAATTTTCTGTAGATTTAAATATTTTAAAAAATGTGTCATACTGAAACTAAGGTGGACTTGTTTTTATATATAATATTATTGAGTAACTTCTATTTTATTATCAAGACTGGAATAATTTGTTTACTGATATTTTATTTTTGTTTTAGGCATGTTATCAACAAATACTTCAAGAAAATTCATTTTATTATTAAAGATAAGTTTTGTGATACTCGTCTATAGTTCGTTTTAAAAAAATATATTATATATTTATTTTACATAAACTGCACAACAAAAAGATCGTACCATTTAATTTTTAGATTTTCAAACTGCTGTAACTTTTTTAAAAATTAACTTATTTGAATATCTAAAACGGAGTTTAAAACCGCGTTTCTTCTACCTTAAGCTGTATTGCATTTAGTTTCAGTAAGGTGAATATTAACATGATGTACAGGGTGATCAATAAAGTGTGCAAAAAAACAAAAAAATCGAGTGTGTCCCATTTCAGTGGTAATTTTTTTGTCGTTATAATATGGGTTGTTAGCAAGGTCATATCAATATGTCTAGTCGTTTATGCCCGTTTATGAATTAAGGACCTCTGGCTTGCGATACACCTCTAAACGTCAAATTTTGGTAATCAATTCATTAAAAAGCCATAACTGGAAAATGGATTGACGGATTTCAACGAGTGTTTCATATTCGGAAAGCTCATTTCATGTAGATTTTTTGTGTCCTAAGCACTTTTCGATAGGTTATAATTTTATGAGTATACAGGGCCAACAAATACAAAAACATAGCTAATTTAGACAGCCTAAATATAGGATAAATTATTGAACGCGAAAGGGACCATATGTGTGTGTTCTGTTTTAAAAATGGCCAAGTTGAAGTTTGTGTCAATATCTCGGAACGATTTCTATCGTTATTCGATTTATGATGTTTAAGTGCCTGTAAACTTATTAAGCAAAAATGCGTCTTTATTATGGCATTAGGTCTGCATGGTAGGAATTCCAACAACGTCTTAAAGTTTTAAACATAAATTAGGGTATTTGGTATTGTACACCATGATATACGGAGTAATAAACAAAGTGCTTTCAAATTTATTATTGTATCCATAATTACCGCAACGTTAGGTACAGAAGGGCCTTGTTTGCACAACATGTTTTAGATTAAATTGTTAGGCTTGAAACTCTTTTAGTACATTTCGGTGTCGGTTGGTTGAATTTAGCTTAGTTTTGCCATTTTCGAAGAGCCAAATTACCTCTACAAAAACCAAAAAATGTTTACTTGATGCATTGAATTTATCTATAGCAGCGATGCGTTTCTATAGAAACAATAAATTAATGTCATTGTCATAAAACAGTTTGTAAATCAAACAAAACTTTTGTCTTCTCTAGAGGTAATTTTACTCGCTAAAAATGGCAAAACTAAGCGATAATGAACTACGAAATATAGTGCGGTAAGTTTTTAGACACCGAAATGTATTAAAAAGAGTTACATGCCTAATAATTTTTATCTTAAGCAGATTACGTCAACAAGGCCGTACTATACCGAACATTTCGGAATCTGTGGGCACCACAATGTCTGTTGTTAAACGGACACTAGCTAGAGCACGAGCCTATGGTAGTCCAAATTACCGCCAACAGGGTCGCTGTGGACGAGCCAGAAAAACGACAGCTAGGCAAGATCGTCTAATAATACGAAACGTCAATCTCTGTAGGACTCTTAATGCAACCAAAAATTGTCGAAATTTCCAAGCAGCAAGTGGCGTAAGGGTCTCCACACAAACTATCAGGAGACGGCTTCATGAGCGAGGACTGAAGGCGCGCAGGCGTGCTGCCTGCCCTGCTTTGCAGGCTACTCATAGAGCTGCGAGGAGGCATTGGGCTGCAGATCATGCTAACTGGAGGATAGCAGAATGGAGTAGATGCATGTTTACGGATGAATGTAGGTTTAATTTGTAGGAAAGTGATGGAAGAATGTTGGTCTGGAGAGCAAGAAATGAACGATATCTGGAAGAAAACGTGGATGCAAGAGTACCGTTTGAAGGTGGAGGACTGCTTGTGTGGGGTGGTGTGATGTTGAATGGGAGAACAGATTTGGATATTTTGGTGGGAGAATCGATGAATGCTGAAAGGTATCGAGACATTAGGGATATTGTTATTCCTTTTGCACAAAATTTTGGAAACGATTTTGTCTTGGTGGATGACAACGCTCGTCCACATAGAGCCAGAATTGTCCAAGAAGTCTTAAGGGATAACAATATCGAAAGAATGATTTAGCCTGCAAGATCGCCGGATATGAATGTGATAGAACACGTATGGAGTTGGATTAAAAGAAAATTGAATGACGCGTAGCATAATTTTGACAACTTGGATGACATGGCAAATGCGATAAGAGTGGAATGGAACGATATTCCCCAGGACTTCCTTGCAAGCTTAGTGACTAGCATGCCAAGAAGGGTAGAGGAAGTTAGGAGGGCTCACGGGGGACCCACCCATTATTAATTTCAATGTTTTTTGTTTGTTTGTACCATAATTAATTCTATCTGTTGTTGTTTATTGAATGTTATTTTACGCAAGTGAGATTAAGAAAACATTTTATCCAATGAGAATGTTTTATTTTTTAACGTTTAGTATAAAACATGTGTAAAATGGATTACTGGGAAATCCTAAATTTACATTTATCTAGGATTTTAATAAAAATGACTTGCAACAACGTCTAGGAATATCGAAAAACAATATTATTCTAATAAGTAAAACATTTTGCTATCCAAAATGGCACAAAATTAAACATTTAAATTTTTGGGAGCACTTTGTTGATCACTCTGTATATCATGGTGTACAACACCAAATACCCTAACACAAACTTGAATTTGGCCATTTTTAAAACAGAACACACACATATGGTCCCTTTCGCGTTCAATAATTTATCCTATATTTAGGCTGTCTAAATTAGCTATGTTTTTGTATTTGTTGGCCCCGTATACTCATAAAATTATAACCTATCGAAAAGTGTTTAGGACACAAAAAATCTACATGAAATGAGCTTTCCGAATATGAAACACTCGTTGAAATCCGTCAATCCATTTTCCAGTTATGGCTTTTTAATGAATTGATTATAAAAATTTGACGTTTAGAGGTGTATCGCAAGCCAGAGGTCCTCAATTCAAAAACGGGCATAAACGTCTAGAGATATTGATATGACCTTGCTAACAACCCATATTATAACGACAAAAAAATTACCACTGAAATGAGCCACACTCAATTTTTTGTTTTTTTGCAGCACTCTAGTGATCACCCTGTACATCATGATAATATTCACCTTACTGAAACTAAATGCAATATAGCTTAAGGTAGAAGAAACGCGGTTTTAAACTCCGTTTTAGATATTCAAATAAGTTAATTTTTAAAAAGTTACAGCAGTTTGAAAATGGGTCTAAAAATTGAATGGTACGATCTTTTTGTTGAGCAGTTTATTTATTTATACCATTTAAAAATACTTTTTATGTATCAAAAATGTACCTGACTTTTTGTTAAAAATATATATAGAAATTGTTTTTAAGTATGTGAATTATTTTATTAAAATGGTTAGTATATAAATTTCTCTTTGTTTTTATCTCTTATAAATTATTTTTGATATCAGTTGCTCATATAGAAAAGTATAAGGGGTTCGATTAAAAGTAGATACAGAGTAGTGAACTTATAGCTTTGTATTTAATGAAAAAATTTAAAAAAAATCGGCGGAATTCAAAAACTTCTGTGTATCCGTTGGCTTTGAACACTCTAAAAGCCCGGTTACGCGGTCGATGGTTTGCTAGACCTGAGGGTCTTTCCAGTGACAAAATTTTGGTGCGTCACGCTCCAGGGCTTGAAGCTCTTGAACTGCTCTAAAAAGTTAGTCACTGGAACGCATCCTTAGACAAGGAAAGAGAGATACTTTAAGAAATTTTAAAATTTCGTTGTTTTTAACCTTTCTTGGCTTTATAATAATAATCTCTTTTAATATCTAATTCCATTTTAAATAAATAATTTTTAAAAAATCCATCCTTAATCATAAAAAAAACACGTTTGAAGCACAAAAACCAAAAGAGGGGTTGGTGCATGAGGGGCAAGGGGAAAGAAAAACGGAGTAGCTTAGGTGCATAACACTTTCCGTCACTGGAACGCCATAAAGTAGAACGAAATGCTCCTGAGCTACTCGGGAGCGCTCTATTTGCGTCACTGGAAAGCCACTCAGATCTATACTGGTCGACTGTTTACCGGCCGTGATCTGCGGTA
Organism: Listronotus bonariensis; assembly: GCA_014170235.1. NCBI lineage: Eukaryota > Metazoa > Arthropoda > Insecta > Coleoptera > Curculionidae > Listronotus > Listronotus bonariensis. Next base: position 39,387 of record JACEGR010000391.1, read on the forward strand.
ACAAAGCCGAGATTTTCTAAAATTTAATGCTCTGTCCCATAAACCACCGACCCAGTGTTGGATTTACTTGACAAATTGTTTAAACATTGTAGAAGTAGAAAAATAAAAGTAAGCTTTTTTTTGGTTCTCAAAAATTTTGGACCAAAATCCCAATTTTTTTCGTCCTTAAAAATTTTAAACCGAAAAAACAAATTCTTTTTTTGCTCTTCAAAACTTATTCACCAATCAAAAAATTTGGGGCGGCAAAAATTAATAGCCTACGGGCGGCAAATATGTAGATTCGCCACTGCACCGACCGTGTAACATACCGGTCTTCAATGGTCTGTGATTCTCCCTCTGTAGTCCATCGCGTTTCGATAAAAATTTCGAGATCAAAGGCTTGTCCGAAAAGTTTTAGCACTGGCCTAAATATTTATATTTTTGGGAGACTCGGAAAGGATATTACAAAATGTTATTAAGAAACTTTAAGGGAACATTCTACATTGAAAAATATAAAAAATCTATAAACATAGATCCGCAAATTCCTCGTTCTCAAGATACAGGGTGATAAACTTTTTAGAAAAAATAGTTTAGATTTTGGTTATATCCTAAGCCTATTTGCTTTTGATTATAGCGAGTTAATTTGTAGCTTTAAATTGTTTATTTAAATCTTTTTTCACGATCATTGTCGACAAAAGGGGCCGTGCAGATACGACTTCACGTACTATCTTTTTAAGCACATACACTTTTTCAAATCTTACTTAGTTTTCGAGAAAAAAAATTAAACTTACTTATTTCATATCCTTGGCCCATCTAAAAAACACGAGAATTTTGAAATACTTAATTTGTCACCTTAAATATCGGTGTGGGTATTGTTATAACAAAAGAATATTAACAATTAATTCCAAAAGAAAATGTATGTTTCTTTTGTGGTCAGAGGTAGGCAATTAAATGATATAGGTATATTTTTTTACCTAAGGAAGATAGAAACAAAAATTGAAGAACTAAAACAGCTGTATTTTTACTTGCTTAATTCGAATTAAATTATACAGCACAGTTATACAGTATTCGTTTAGTTATAGCTTGAGACGTCATTGGACTAATAAATAAACGTAATTAAGTTAGATCATATTTAACCTGCTAATGCTACTAGTGGTAGTACAAAATTTGATCAAAACTGGGCGAGAGATATTTACGATATTAATAGAAAAACGATTTTTATTAAAAAAGTAAGATCCTGTATCTGGAAAACAACGCATTTTCGGACACTTATTTATATACACTTTTTTCATATTTTCAGTAGTAGAATCCGCCTTAACCTAACTTTAACAACCTGTATACAGGGCGATTCTTAAGTAATACGCATTCACTTTAAAAATTATTGGTAAAATATACAGGGTGATTCAAAAATCGATCACGAATCTTAAGGGAGTGATTCTACTTGACAAAATAAGGGTAGAGCTTCATATAATTTTTTTTTCAAAATGTCATTCTCGTTCTCGAGTTACAAGCCGTCGAAGTTCAATTTTTATTTTGGTTTTTTCGCCATATTGCATTTATTTTTTAACCGATATTGATATTTGGCACACAAATCGGTCTTTGCAGATTCTAAAATTTTAAGACAAAAGTACTTTTTTAAAATACCGTCAGATTCGTTCGTATTTTATTATCGATCGATCGTTTGGACATTACCGCGGACCATCGAAGACTAGTGCAGACCGCATAGCAGATGAAAGATTAATCTGTGGTCGCCTAAACCATTAACCGTGTGACCGGGCCTTAAAATGCTGCGATATCGGTAAAAAAGTATATATACAGGGTGTCTCTAAAAGGATTGTACAAAATGCTACCACAAATTCTTTGGGCCAAAATACAACGATCTAATGCAATTTACCTTAGTCGAAATGTTGCTGGTTTGCATAGATACAAGGTGTCAAATTTTCCATTTATTTTATTACTTTGGACACCCTATACATATCTCACAAATGATCAACTTTTTAAATAAAGCAAATTGTGTATTTTGTCCTAAGGAAATTGTAGTAACTATGTGTACAGATTTTTTAGATAAATTCAGGCGAACTACCCAGCAAACACTATTTGCCGGCAATGTACATTTTTCATATTGGCATTGATGGTAAAGCATTGGCAATTGGTAGCAATATTATGCCAACATCTTATACGCATTAAAAACTCAACCCTAAATAAACACTTAATTGCCAATAAATATTACATGCAGGCGAATTGCCGGCAAGCATACAAAAATGGTGGCATACCAATCCTGATTAAATAAAACACGCGTTTTTGTTGCAGGCAAATAAATATTGGATTTTTGAAGGCAAACCTTCAACGCATATTCATACTTTTTAAACCATATTATTAACATTGGTATTTAACTAACATTAAAGCAATTTTTGATCTGTTTTATTTATAATGGCAGCTAAACAACATTATTTTATGTTTTTTACATACTTTAAAGGAAATGGCCTTTTCATAACATTTTATTGTTAAAAATCATGCAAATAAAAATTAGGTCAAACAAAATGTTTATTATGTATTTTGGAGCGAATAAAAATAAAATGATGGTCTTTTTAAAGAAAAGAGTTTTTATTAGACATAATTAAATGTATTCATTACCTAATAAGTGTGTGTTGTGTGATTAATTGGTGATGGCTAGTCGAGAAGGCAAGATATTCAAGTAGACTGTTAGGAGCTGTAAACATTTTGTTTAAAACTTTATTAAAAGTTTTGAAGACGTGTTAATAAAAAATATTATATATATTTAATAGTTTTTTGACATACCGATAGATGGCGTAATGGACAATAAACTACTACGTTTCTGCAATATCTTCGCTTTTTATCGTCTAAACCCATTAGACAAAAATAATTCGAGAGCGGTCTGCGGTAGGTGATCTCACTTAGCTTTGAAAGAAATATCTTCGGCTAGTGTAAAAATCTGCATCTCCAAGTTGGACAGTGTTCCGAGAGATGCACAAAATACAAAAGGTTAGGAGAGATGGTACTTTGCATTGCAAGGAAATTGCATGCAGTAAGGAGTTTTTCCTATTTTAATTTTCAAATAAAATATCGCATCATTTTAGCTTTAAAAAAAGTATAAGCGACAATTTTCGTCAATAAGACGTTAGCTTGCTGCTTGGTAGTATCTGCATTTGCCCACTTTCGTGTCTTTTTGTTATCTTTTTGCCAATAACTTATTAATGATGGATGCCATCATCTTAAACGCATTTTTGCCAATAACTTATTAATGACGGATGCCATCACTTTATCTGCAACACGTGGCCTAATAACGGCCAATTGCCCACTTTCGCGTCTTTTTGATACCTTTTTGCCAATGCCTTGCCATTAAAGAGTGTTGGCAATGCCAGTAAATTAAATGTACAACGCCGGCAAAAAATGTTATATGGGTAAAGAAATGCGAAGAATTTTTTTGTTTGAAATAAAACGTTTAATCTAAAATATCTCGAAATCGGTTGCTCGTACCAATATTTATCAAGTATATCTTTTTTGTGCAAAAAGTATGGAAGAATCAAAATTATTACTAGAATCATAAAATATATACCGAAGCAAAAAAAGTAATGACACTTTCAACAAAAGCAAAGGACGGCAGGTGGCTCCCTCTACATTTAACAGCAAAAATATGAATAGCTCCCGATTATTTACTTTAAAAACCCCTTATATCGAATTTTGTAAAAAAATCCAATACTAAAAAAAGTGGTACGCCACTGATTGTGTAAATGTGGATTTAATTTTTGTACTTTCTTTAGATTAAGCAAATAAAAATACTGCTTTTATGTCTTTTAATTTTTTTCCGTATCTTGTTTAGTTTAAGAGAAAAAAAATCACTTAATTGCATAATTTTAGACCATAAAAAGAGCATTGCGGGATCTTTTTTTTAATTTGGTTTTATGTAACGCACGTAATGTAAATATGCGTGACTAATACTGCTTGTTTTGTTATTTTTTACACGCCGATGTACCAAAACTGCTTGCTCCAGCAGTATACAGGGTGGCCATTTAAAAACGAAACAAAGCTTTTTTGGACACTCAAGTCATTTAAGGAAAAACGCTTGGACCCGTAAATTTTTGATTTAAGGGAGAAACATTTTTGCTACTTTCACCCCCTGCACCGACTGCAACCGTTTAGCAGGGGTAAGACCCACCCTCCAAAATCTTAAAAGGAAGGAAGGGTCAAGTGGTAACTTATTTTGAAGGTCTCTTGACTCTGATTACAACTGCCAAGTTTAAAGTTTCTACTATAATTTTCGTTTATATGACAGCTTGTCAAAATGTTGATTTTTATTTTTTCTTGTATAATATTAAATTACCTGTAAAAGCAAGTTACTTTAAACTTAGAGAATATGATAAGGGTTAAACAATCTTTAAAATTAGATATTAAATAATCTTTCTGGCGAGGATGTGATTCACCCTTAAATTTTATTGGTAAGACACACCCTCGACTAATATATCATTTTAAAGATCGTTTAACCCTTATTATATTCCCTTGGTTTAAAGTGGCTTGCTCTTATAGGCTATTTAATATTATACTAATTAAAATAAAAAATTAAAACCAAAATTTTGACAAGCTTTCATATGAACGAAAATAATAGCAGAGACTTCAAACTTGGCAGTTGTAATCAGGGTGAAAAGACCTTTAAAATAAGGTATCCCTCGACCCCTCTTTTCACTTAAGATTTTGGGGGTGAATCACAAACTTGCTAGACGGTGGCAGTTCATGGGGGTAAAGTAGCAAAAGAAATGTTCCCCTAAAATAAAAAATTGACGCCTCCCGGGGTTTTTCCTTAAATGACCTTAAGCGCCCAAAATTAGATCTGTTCACGCACTCTAAACTCGATAGAGAAGAAATTTCCTTTCTATGCAATATAAATCATATGGCAATTTCAGAAACTTTTTTCTATTGAGTTACAGAGTACGGGGGCTGTTTCGTTTTCAAATGGCCACGCTGTATTTATTTCTATTTTATTACCACTTAACGTCAAATGGTATTTGTCAATTCTGACGTTGACTTGTGGCTCTAACGCCGGGCACACACACGCAGGTCTAACTGCACAGTTTTGGTTGGACTTTGCGCACGCAAGTAGAAAAACAATTAAAATGACTAAATCCCGTTATACATGTCACATTATTTTTATGTGCTTTATATTAATCCGAGAGATTGCCCACATATTCTTGGACACCCTGTATACTGGTTGGGCAAATATGTATTGGAATATCCGCCACTAAAGCAACAACAAAGAATGTATGTGACTCATTGGTGTTATTTTTAATAAAAAATATTATTTATATTTCTCCTTTGTTTAAACAGAACCGTGATACTTTGGATCTCTTTTCCTCCACATTGCCCATGTACTAAGATATTTAGCAGATCCGGTATTTTATTTATATAGGGTATCAAAAAACTCTCCCAAAAACCGTTAAAAGGTAATTCTTTATTGAAAAATAAGAAAAAATAAAAAAAGCTTCATATGGACATACTAAAAGTCCTACTTTTGGAACTACAGGGTATTAAAATTTAAGAAAAATAATCGTTTTTTATCATAACTTTTATACCAGTTCAGATAATTTTAAGAAATTTTAGGGAGGTCTTTTAAACATCAAAAGAAATCTTTTATCCTACAAGAAAAAATATTTTTTGTCAGTGTCGTCCGTGAGGAATTTAATGCAAATATGTTTTAAGAAAAAATTGTACGCCACTGTAGTTTTCTCAAAAAAATCTGATTCTTCTTAGGTTTCAAACAAATTTGGTCTTTGGACTTTTTTATTCGATGTATGGTTTTTGCGTAAAAAGAATAATAATTTCTCGGCATGGTCAAATCGCTATTTATTAAGTATATGGTATTATAGTCATCTTAGGAGTACTTAGTTTGCTTCACCAATCATTATATGAATTAAAAGTTGAAATATTGATGTATTGACCAATCTTTCGCTAGGAAATTTAGTATTAATTTAAATAGTATAAAAAAAAGGAAAAAGGTAATAAATATTATTTACTATAAAGTTAGATATTAGCGGAATTAAATGACCATGCCGAGAATTGTTTTTGTATTGATTTACTCGAAAACCGTGCATTAAAAAATAATAATAACACATACACTAAACAGAAATTTAATTAAGTATTTTTATTTTAGGAAGACGCAGTGGCGTACAATTAAAAAACAAATATATTTACCGTATTAACCTCACTGACGACACTGGTTAAAATTATTGTTTCTTCTATAAGTTAAAAAATATCTTTTGAAGACCCCTCTAAAATTTTCTGAAGTGGTATGAAAGTTATGATAAAAAAGATGACACCCTGTAGTTTCGAAAGTAGGGCTTTAAGAACATATGTTTCTATGAAGTTTTTCTAAAGAATCACACCATAAAGTTTGTCGTCTACTTGAGTTGGCGGCATATGGAAAACTTTTTATTGTTAATTTTACGAAAAAAGTTATTCTTTATGAGAAGTTCTGTATGGTCTAAAACCTAAAATGCAATCATCAGATATCAAATTGTGTCAGCCATGTACGAGGTTTGACCAAAAATGTAATTTTTGCTTAAGAGTAAAGTACCTGTATTTTTGCTAATATCGCAAATTGTTATAAAGAAAAGATGTTTAGAATTAAAAATTACTTCCAAATATGGAATTTTTCATTTCCAAGAAAAAATTTTTTTGATTTCATTTTTCCGAGATATGGTTTGTACATTAGTGCACTATATTTCATAATTATAAATGTCATAGGACAGTTTTAAATACTTTTTAAATTAATTGTTATTAAAAGAAGATAAATGTACAATGCACTAATGTACAAACTTACATTTTTTCGATTTTGGCAAAAAAATCAAAAAACCTTTTTTTTTTGGCAATGAACAAAATTGCATATTTGAAAGTAATTTTTCATTATAAACATCTTTTCTTTATAACAATTTGCGATATTGCAACAATACAAGTACTTTACTCTTGAGCAAAAATTACATTTTTGGCCGCCAACTTACGTAAACACACTGTATGTTGTTTAAACAATACATATAAATATTTCCCCCTCTGAAAGGTTTCTGATTTTAAAAAATAAAAAAACAAAAAGGTAAAAAAATATCAAAATCAGAGCTGTTATTGGGGAATTTCATCGAAAAGTCTTCTATATCTATCTATATTAGAGTATCCGTTTGAAAGGCGAAGCGGGGGTAATAAATCATCTAAAACTGCTGAAATTGGTTAAGCAGTACCTAGGAAGCAATAAACCAATATCGAACTTAAGGTTTGGCTTAGGTAAAGTTAGGCAAACATTTTAATAAATATTATGGTCATAATAAAAATAAAAAAATAAATCTACAGTACACACTTTCCCTTTTGGCTACGCTTTAAAAAAACTGTTATAAAGTATCGACTTTAGGATTAAATAAGATCATAATAAAGAATTTGTTCAATTATATCAAAAATGGTAAACTCGCCCACCAATACGACGATTAGCCCTCCCCAAAATTATTAGTTTTTTAAAATATACTAGTGTTTTAAAGCAAATATACTCTCTAAACTGGATAATAATAATTGAAAAGGAACCATGCGCCAAATCGCGAAAAATGAGTTTTTGGCACCAAACGACTTCCTTCTATTCGTTTTACATGTGTAAAAAGTTACACACGCCCGGTTTTAAGTTTGCACCATCTATACAGTAAAGGCCCAAACCACATAATGGAAAAATGCAGTTAAGCAAATAGGTATTGGGATATGCCAGTAAAGCAACAACAAAGAATGTATGTGACTCATCCAATCCGAAATGTTTACATGCGGGTATTCACGTTAGACTATCTCTTTTTCTCACAATGCCTATGTGTTAAGTTATTAAGCTGATCCGGTATAAAAGGATCCAAGAAGGGGTTCTCTTTATATAAACCTATTGGAGTAATTTTTTAATACAAAATATTATTTATATTTCCCCTTATTTAAACAGAACCGTGATATTTTGGATCTTTTTAAAGTACTATTCCAGTTTTATTTATTTATTTAAAAGGAACAATCGACCAAAAAATATAAGCGTCTACAGTTTCAAAGTTATTAAATACGGCATTCAGTTGAGGCTAACAATTTCTTTTTAACGACGTATCATGTTTAAATAACAAAATTAAAAGTTTGTAAATTTTTGTGCAATATTTATTTTTAATACAATCGCTGATAACTCAAATGTCCAATTTTGCGCTTGGTTCCTTTTCAATTAGCATCATCCAACTGGGACTTAAACCTTCCCCCTCTCAAAAAAGCGGCTAGTTGCGCTACTGTTGTCAATACAAAAAAATAAACTGTAACTTAAAAGTAATCTATTTTACAAAAAAACTGTATTTAATTACATAACAAGTAATAATTATTATTTACATAATCAAGTAACATACATACACACCTACTTACCTTAATTTGGTATAAATAAGAGTCTTTTTTATAAATCAAGGCATTTTTTTTATTCACAAGACAGGAAAACACTCAGTATTTTACATATCCGGTTTTTAATACATTTTAAAATCAACATAAACAATAATAATTATATTACTCTATAACAGAAATATATAAAAATATTGTTAATAATATTAAATTATAATTTATATATTAATTTACAACGGACCCCTTACAAACAATATTAAATTGGTTGAAATAGAGTCAAAAAGAACTTAGAAGTTATTAATAGCTTAGGTGTATTATTCGCTTTTAAAGTCACTTGTAGCACATAAATATAGTGACAATATTTTAAAGTCAATAATGGATAATAATTGTTACAATTATTTTGCCTTGTAGTACGGAAAAACAAGCAAATAATACACTCCACATGTTTTAAGACCACTTATTTTGCAGGTTTGTTTTGTAGAAATGTCCAAATTATTAAATTGATAAAAAAATCTTCTCCCGATCAAGGTAAATACTGTGAGGTTGTAGAAGCGTAAAATTAAATAAAAACTGTTTTTTAGTCCTGCTTTGGGCATGTTAGCTTTTTATATTTGTAATGTTTTCTTTAATCGTATGAAAAAATAGCCCTAAAGAAACCTATAAAACTAAAGAATAAAGAAAAATGAGCATTATTTTAAAATTGTGCTTAATTTAAATTTTTGGCTTTTGAACTTCATAATTTAATAACTTAGTTAGTTCAAGGGGATAAACTTAATAAAAAATAAAATACATCCAAAATATTAAATACCAAAATTAGAGAACGAAATAAATCAACCACAGCAAGATAAGTAGCTTAAAACTATTGCAAACTTAATAAAAGCTATATATATCTTTAAGCTACTTTAATATTTTGATCAAAATATGATTCAGCGAACAGAATTTTCCAATATAAAATATTTTACAGACAAGCTCATAAGGGGTAAAAATTATTGCTTGTTAAATAAATCTTAAAGGATTATTCAAACGTTCTCAATTTAATTAATAATATACATAAGAAATATATTAATTCTATTATTAGAGAATACAATATGTTACTAAAAAATAAACTGTACACTTTTAATAAAAAATAAAACCTAAAGCTTAAAAAGAATGCTGTTTTACGCTAATACAACTTATGACGTTTAAAGATAAAATATTTGTACTAAATAAAAAATAGGTTTTTAAAACCTACCTTTACTAAATACAGCTAATAAAGTAACAAATAAAATTCACTGTGATGTACATAAAAATTAGTATTAACTCATTCGCCTAGTTAAATATTATTTTTGCCAAGTTTTTTGTTCTACAGTATAAATTGCAATATTAAAGATTCAAAAAATTTCTTCAGATATTATCTTAAGGCCACTGTTAAAGTATTTGGAACTTTTGTTCCTACATTCCACATAATCCCCTATAGAGATGTGATTGTTTTTCACAATGCAATGAAATTTAATAATAATTGTGTGCCTCTGAAGTCCCTTACCTATTACAAAAATATGACACTATGTCCCTGCTATGGACTTCTTGCTGATGTATGTTAATTAAATTATTTAAAAAATGCTATTACAAGAAAAGTGAAAATCTAAAACATAACAATATTGATATATTTCTAACTCTAACTTTACAGACAGTTGGGTGAATTTACATAAAGTAAATAAAGGTTCAAAATAGCAACCAACACGCCAAAGTGAATACAAAATGCAAAAATGGCCTGTTTTACAAGCATGTTTATCTTTTTTTCTCTCTCCATTGTACGTCAAAAAATCCAATTGGACAGTCCATCATCGTTAAATATAGATTTTATTTTATATCAAAATATGCTTTTAGCTCTAAACGCTGCTACTAAAAATGGAGGCAATAATCATTTAATTTTACTCTGTTTATAACTTTTTATGTGGCGCTCTTATGTATCAATGACTAGATGTAATGAAACATCAGTAAAAAGTTCCGGAACCGGTAAAGAAAATCGTCACGTTCGATGTCTATGGTTAGTTCTGGTTAGTTATTTTATTTGAATATTCACTTTATTAAGGAATAAAAAAAAGATTTAACTAACCCTGACCCCTCAATGTGACAGTGTGCATGACCGTCTGTGGCGCTTCCAACCAATCAAATTACCGATTCTGGTGTTTTTTAATGTAGTCTCATGTAAAGAGCAATATGATTACAGCTACCATCCAAGCGAACTATATATAACAAAATCATTTGCCAATTAGCTAAGATGTAATATAGGAAAGGTATAACATATTATAATTAATTTCTTATAGAACAAAATTTGTTCCAAATTGCTCCTTTGTAAAACAAGCCTAGTATAACATCACATTTAAAGACTAAGAATGAGCAATTTTCTGGTTTCATCAATATAATCAACTGCCGTTATTGGCATAAAAGATAAGAGTATAAAAGTTCATTTTGGTACATGTTAAATTATTGACAAAGAACAATGTAGACATGTTTCACAATTACATGTGTCAATTAAATACTGCCAAAATATTTACATCTATTTGTATTATAAATTTGGTTCTCTTGCAAAAATATACTGTTTATCAGTTATAAAAAAATCGGGATTCTATTCTCTCTAGACATTATGTCCATTCGGTAAAATGTTATAGAAAATAAAATAATTTCTAACAGAATCTACCAACTCGCTGCTTCAGATGGGGTTTTCCACTTATATATGGGATCAAAATGGCAAACCACTTTAATTAGCTTTTTAAGTATACAAGAAACAGCTTAGAGAAAACACTTTGCTACGAATTGGAAGATGAAATTTGTTTGTTTTGTTGCATGGTCGGAGTTGGCGTACTGTTTGGCCCATTTAGTTGAGGAACACTCGTATTATTATAAGGGCGATTGGAGTTGCACAGCACAGTATATACATTGTCCATTTTGCATAACTTTTCGAAAAAAGGAATTAAATCTAACAGTTCATTGTCGTTCATATCGTCAAACCATGATGCTACAGGCACCTGAAACAAAAAATATATGTTTTTAAGAAATTAGTATTAACATAGGAGATGTTACAAATTTTAAGAACCAGCAAAGCAATAAAAAACAAAAAAATAGCGAAATTTTGTACTAAGGCCTCAGACACGATACTAAGCGTGAGCATCGAGCGGCTGATTAAAAAAAAACCAAGTTTTTATTCTCGCATAAAGATCAAAGACAGCGCTCTTACATTTTCCGCTCAACGCTGGCCGCTGTCGCTTAGTATCGTGACTGAGATCTAAGTGTATGAACTGATATCCCATGGAACGCATTTGGCAAACTTAGTCCCGTTACACATGAGACGTACAATGCGAACTAGGCTTGACAAAAAAATTGCATTGAAAGTAATGTAACCTTTCACATGAAGGCGCGACGCGTAGGCGTAAGGCTACGGCTACGATAAAAAGCGGCAAGTGAAGAGTGTGAGAGCGCTCCCTTTGATTTTAATATTAGCATATAAAAAATTGTATTTTTAAATCAGACGGCTGCAATATATCTGAGCAAAAAAGCCCTGCCGCTTGAACTGAACAAATATTATTAGCGGAGCGTTTCTAATGTGTGTAACTGATTTTACCACAAAATATCGGAGCTAGTACCGGTCACCAGTATAGACATTTAACACTTTGCGCTCGCCACTTCCACTTCGCTCCGCCAGTGTCGTAGCTGAGGCCTACGTTCATATACCTTTTTTATTATTTTTATAAATTTGCACACCAATTAAAATTTGTTTTCCCTATTCACAAATTGTATTGATTTGCTTAGTTTTTTAAAACTATTTTTTTCAGTTTTGTCAATGAGAACTTGTTCTTTAGACATAATAAAGCATATTTTAACTTGACTTGACTTTGTATTCATGCATATTTCCCCTTTAAAACATATTTTTCCTTCTACTCAAAACTGTATATTTTTGACCTATATTGTTTTTGAAATGAACAATTAAATTCGATTTAAATTTTGACTAAAACTTTTAAAAAATCATGTGAGTTTGCCAGGTTCGTATGTTTATTAATATTAAAAATACTTACAGCATTGTCTGGATGGAATATATAAGAGGCCGGCGAATTGTCCACAATGACAATTTGCTGTAAATCTCTGCCCAATTTATTTAAATCCTTTACATAGTTTCCTCTATAGTACACGCAACTTTCTCTAAATAGACGCGCCCTAAATACACCCCACTGGTCCAACAGGTCAGCCACAGGATCCGCGTATTTAGCTAGCGAGGCAGTAAACAGAATGCACTCGTACAATTCACCCATCCGCTTCAAAAACTCGTCGACGTGCGGCCTTTTAAGGACATACACTTGGTGTACAGTACCATCAATTTCTACGGGGACAATAAAATCAGCATTGTTTATTGGCTGTAAAACAAAAAAAACATTTGTATTATTTGACAATAAAAACTTAAGAACAATATTAGTAGAAATATATACATAAAAATATGTTTTAAATTTTAATTATTTCTTATGATTAGACAAATATCTTAGACACAGGACAACTAGTTACTCTACAGCACTGGAAAAAAACAAATTATTATAACTGACCAACAAAAGTCTGGTTTATTTACTGCTTTTTAACTTTAGGTCCATTATATCCTTGATCAGTAAAAAAATATTTATGAATTTCATTAGACAATGATGTGTTCTTCAATAACATTTTTGGAAATTAGGTAACCATGTAGCTTGTCTCATAGGTTATTTTATGAATACTCGTTACATTTTAATGTAACAAGTCATTGTCATTTTTTATTTAACCTTAAACTTTTGCATATAATCACAGCTGTCTTAAACTACAAGCCTTGAAGTAGCAAATCTGGCAACACCCTGTTATGGTAGGTTTACATCTGACCTTGCCTGATTTATGTTAGACAGAAATTCTGGCTAATGTAAAAGGTCAAAAATTTATGTCTGATAGAATTTTTTTATTGTTTACATATCATGCAATAAATGTCAGATGTAAACCTACCATTAGGAATGTCAGATGCAGTTTAGAAGTAAACAGAAACAGTTTTAAACGTTTGCAAAAATATTATTTCTCTGTTTTTGAAGTTAAATAGTGTGTGAGTTGATATTTAAAGAAAAAATAAGTAGTTTATTATAACAGTTCAAAAATAGGAGTAGTGCCAGTGTTTACTTAGTCCGTGTCAGGGTGTGTACATTAGTGAATTATTAAATCAAAATTATTTCGTTAAAATGTAAAACACATTTAACATTGTGTGTATGCACATTCAATATGCAATGTCTGTCCCTCATCTACAGTTCCTAAGCTCTTTCTCAAACAATTTGCGCTCCTGGAAGAAATACACTTTGAGCTGAAAAGCTATTTACTAGCCTAGTGATCTAGTGAACTATGCATTTTGGCCATAGTACTTGGAAAGAATGGCTTAGTCTTGTTTGCCGAGAGGAATTATGATGTCCTATTTTACTTGTCAGTTCTGCGCCATGAGAACAGGAGTGCAATAGTTTATAAAACATAGACGTGTGCATACGACGGACCTGAAGGAGAATTATTTAAAGGGAGTTCTAAGATAGGAATAATTTGTCATCAAGTTATAAATCTAATCCTCTCATATTTTTGCTGTTAAGTATAGAGGGAGCCACCTGCAGTCCTTTGATTTTGTTCAAAGTGGCATTACTTTTTGCCTCGGTACCTCATAATTCAAATAGATAATTTTTATTCTCCCATATTTTCTGCACAAAAAGGAATACCTAATAAATATCGCTGCCAGCAATCATTTCTGAGATATTTTAGAATAAACGTTTTATTTCACATAAAAAAGTTCCTTCACATTTCCTTTATGCTTTATTTAGGACACCCTTACGCCAAAATATAACGATTTGACCCAATGACCCAAGATACAGGGTGTGCAAGAAAAAATAATAAATGGAAAATTTGACAAACCATATCCTGCAAACCAGCAACCTTTCATTCAAGGTAAATTGCATTAGATCGTTGTATCTTGGCCCAAAGAATTTGTGGTACCATTTTTGTACAGACCTTTTGGACACTACTAGGTGACCTAGATAAAGCGTAAAGGAATGCACTAGAAATGCATGTAATAAAATTTTTATTCTGAAATATCTCAAAAAAGGTTGCTTGTAGCAATATATATAAAGTGCAAAAAGTATGGGAGAAAAATTCTCTACTTAAATTATGAGATACCGAGGCAAAAAAACGTTATGACAATTTGAATCTAAGCAAAGGACTGCAGGTGGCTGCCTCTACACTTTACGACAAAAGTATTACCATATTTTCATTGCCCAACCTCAAAAAATCTTTTTAATACTAAAAACTGACATACCGTATCCTCCAAAGGATTAACTTTTTGACTAAGGTAAATTGCGTTACATCGTTGAATTTTGGTACAAGGAATTTTGCAGTAGTAGTTTATACAGACCTTTCAGACACCCTGTATAATGGTATATTATTAATATACATACATATTTTGAAACTTATTTACAAGGTTTAGGATAACTAACGTAGGTCTTAAAAGTTTTGGCACAAAACTCATTGTCTTTAATTTTAACAAAAACAAAATAATATCAAGTTGCCTTTGAAAACAAAAGTTTATTTACTTTATTTACTGTCAGTTGAGATTTATTTATTTTGAAGTTTTTCGCTTTAAGATGTCGTATAAATTAGAAATAAGAAAAAGTATCTACAAGTTAGTTGGGCGGATACCCAAAGCTGAAATCTGTCGAATATTCCAGAATGAAAACATTTCACGCAGAACCATTTATAGAACAATAGCGGAGTGCGAGCAGGGAATACCATGTCTGAATCTCCCAAAAGTGGAAGACCACGTGCATTTAACGCACAGAGGTCAGAGAGATTGGTGAGAAGAGCAAAAAACCAGATTGGAATGTCAACGAGGAGACTGGCTAGGCAATACAGATCTTCTAAGAGTACGATATCGTTGGAATTGAGGAGGAATGGTCTTAAATATCGAAAGAGACGTAAGTGCCCCAAATACTATCAAGCGCAGCATTAAAAAAAAACCGATAAATATTGTGTGCCAAAACTTTTAGGACATACGTTAGTGTAAAACTTAAATAAAAGCATTTGTTACTTTGAAGTATATCTTATGTATTACAAATTAAACTAATATATTTATAATTAAAATATGTTGCTCTCAATTTATTTTAAGTATTGCAATTATTACCAAATAACACATGTTTAGTTACATTTAAAATGTTACCTTGTTGGTCTATTTGTAAAAAATGGATAAAATGTGTAAAAGAAATCCTAAAAATTTACTATTTTTAAATTCTTACCAAAAATTTGTATCAAGCAGAAAATTTCCTGAATATAGGTTTTTCTGACACGTTATTTTTAGGGCAAATGTATTACATATTATACTTATATGTTGTCTGATACCTATATTTTGTTAAATCATCAAATAAAAGTTAATTTAGTATGCAATCTATTAGGACCTCAATAAAATATTCCTAATGTGCAGTGTTGTTTGCAACGTTGCCTTTCCTAATTCATGGCTTTTTGTTTAAGATGGCTGTGATATAATTTATTGTTGAGTGTTTATTTAAAAATTCTGGCATACAGGATATCTCTGAGGCTAAAATATGAGTACCTAACCCAACGGTGAATGATTTCGGAGGTACAGGGGTGTCAAAAGTTCGATCTTATTTGAGTATTTTATAGACGATTTTGTCAATAATGAATGTATTGTAACTATTTTTGGCTAGAGGGTGTTCTAAGAGTTGAGAAATCTGCTATTAATTTTATTGTAAACTTTAAAGGGCGCCACCGGCAGTATCTTGCAAAATAAAACAAAAAAATGAAATAGGGCTTCCACTCAAATTTGTGAATAAAAAAGTGACTAAGTGACCCATAATATTGAAAAAAGTTACTAAAAAATCTTGGGTATTTTAATAAACAGATTGAATGAGAAGAACCAACACACTTTACATTTATGCGACGTTTCGAACTAAAAGACCATCATTCCCTATTTCCTATTACAAATAACGATTTTCCCTTAAACGTTTGGTAAAATTTCCGGTCGCAGGTAAATATGCATCCATTTTTTATGGCAGGCTACGATAAAGATTGATAGAGACGTTTGATTAAATTAGATGCTTTATTTTATTACGTATAAGTAAATGTATGTAAATTACATTAATTCTTGTAGCTTGTCAGTTTAATTTTAAATAAATAAAAAGAATAATACCTAGTAATGTTAGAAAAAATGGATGCATACTTACCTTCAAAAGAAAATTTACATGATCGTTTAAAACAAAATCTTAATTTTAAAGGCAAAGTAGTGAATGATGGTTTTTCGATTCGAAACGTCGCATAAATGTAAAGTGTGATATATCTTTAGATTTATAATTAAAATTCGAGTTTATTAAGCTTAAAACGAAATTTTTAATCTATTTAGATGATGATGATAGCTTAAAGACCAAACGTCGGATATTAAATTTAATAACATTTTTTATAGAATAGAAAAAGTGGCAATAATAATGGGTCGTTTGTTTTAAAATATCTCTTCAAATAAACTGAGAAAAAAGCTGTTTTGCAAAAAATTGTTAGACTGCAAAATTCCAATTTAATCAACCCTGTATCTCTTACAATTTCCGAGATCCTAATGTTGCCCCTCGAATTTGTAACACCCTGTATATTATGTTTATTAAATCTTTAGATATTTTCCATAAAAAATATGATATGGTTTCCACTCTGTATGTCCCTTGTATTTTTTAGCAAGTCAAACAACTGCGCTATTCTAAGATGGCTATTAAAATATAATTTAATATCAAAAAGAACACCCATACCGTTACACATCACTGTACTCTCAAGAAGTACATTACTGATATAATGATGTTATAATTAGATTGACGATACCTAGGCCTAAAACATTAAATAGACTTGCAACTAAATGAAGCAAGTCACAAAATATATATTAATTCATGGAGCCAAAAGATAAATGACATATAGCTGAATAGTTTTAACAACAAAATTTTAATTTAAGCTGCACGTAAATTTAAAATATTTGGTTTTATTTTAACTTTAAATGAGGAAATACTATTTTAAAATAAGATATTTAAGTTGCCACTTTTGAAAAAATACAATTTTTTAGGCATAATTGGTTTTGTAGCAGTTTTTTAAAATTTACTTATTTAGAGCAGTTAAATAAAGAAATTTCCATGTAAGGTTTATTTTTCAATAAAATATACTATTATTATTAAAAAAATCTTCTGGCTATGTGTATGTTTAATGGATGCGAGGATATATATTTTTTTATAACAGAAACAACTAAAACATTGAAAAATTTATGTTTAACTTTTGTTTTCTCTCTGGGTATATTCTACCACATTGATATGCTTATAGTGTAAATGTGACATTATACAGGGTGTTGGAATTTGTATTTTTTTTATGCGGGTTTCTGAATAAGATCTGAGAAAGTGCTTAATTAAAAAAGTGTGTGAACTTTTTACATGCCTGTAAATCATTGTAATAAAGACGAGAGCACGCAAAACTTACTTTAAAACTACTATGAACCAAAGTCTCGTCCAAATCAATCACCATACACTTTTTCTGCATGTCCTGATGTCTAGCCGGGGGTAACAAGAACGAGACTCTGTCGCTCGGCGTGTATTGTGAACCATCCACACATTGTTCCTGATTCTGGTTCTTATTTTTTCTTTTGCCCAGGCAACAAAGTAGGGACCGGAGAAAGCCCCGAGTGCTTTTCTTTTGTGTCTGTGGGGATTGGTAATCAGAAGATTGGGCAACATTTTCAACTATTGGTAAATTTCCTGAAACAAGACGTTTTCATAAATTTCATATCAATTATTATTTGTATATGCAGGATATTCAAAATAAATGCGAATAACTTTAAGACGGTGATTCCTGGTTCAAAATAAGTAGGGTAGTTTTTGTATAAACACTGGGCCAAAAGTCAACAATTAAGCTACGGCTACGATACCAAGCGTCAGCGGCCAGCGGAAACCGAAGAATGTGAGATCGCCGCCTTTGATCTTTATGGTAGCATAAAAGAATTTTTATTTTTAAATCAGGCGACTGCAATATACGTGAGCAAAAAAGCCCTGCCGCTGCTGCTCGAAACGAACAAATATTATCCGCGAAGCGTTTCTAATGTATATAAACTATACAAATACAGAGATTTGATACTTTCCGCTCGACGCTACTGCTTGTTATTGTAGCCGAGGCCTTAAGAAGATATCACGGAGTTTTGTTAAGTCTTTATTTATGTCCCCGCCCCGACACGTATGGATGTGCATTTAATTTGAGTTATAACAAAAATTTAAATAAACCAGACTATCAATATTTATTTTTATTAAATCGTTGCATAAGTTTATTTTTCTTTATAGTTAACAAGAATGACGAAGGGTGACTTTTTCAAGCACTTTCTATTCTAAAAAGGTGAAATAATATAAAAATACATTATTTTCATAACAGCAAGTTTAGTAGTTTTTCGCCATTTTTATACTACAATATATTCCTAAGGGTTGACTTTTGACTAGGTCTCCATACTTTTGACCATATGTTTATACAATAGAGTATCTTTAACTTTCAACTCCTAAAGTTTTCTGCGTGTATTTTGAAACACCCTGTAAAATATTGTTTTTTTATGTCCTATTTAAGTAACGCGAAAAAATTCTTGGTCTAAACTCTTTTGTTTTAAAGGTAAATTTATTATTTATTGAACAACTCTACATGAAGATAAACAGCTACACAAAGACCAGCGGAAAATATACTACACTTTGAAAACTTTATATTAAAAAAAAAAATACCTAGTAAGTAGGGATGGGTCGTGAAAAACTCCGGCCGTTTATTTTTGGGAGCATTCCTTGGGAGCATATCTTATTGCACCCGGAGGATTCGCTGACGTCAAAAATTATGTTGTTTATGTCAACAATATGAACGCTAGTTTGGCAGCATCGTCTATAAATCGTTTAAAATAAAATATTTGAGATTAATTATTGTTTTTAGGAGTCCCTGATGCCATCAAGTAATAAAATCTGTTTACTTATAGGTGTAGGTAGTAACTTACTTGGTATCATTTTACTGCATGTTTGGTTCAAATACATTTTGTTTGCTCCGGAAGCAATCAGGAGCAATTGAATGCTCCCGGCGGTAACCCATCACTACTAGTAAGTAACTATGACTACTAACTTTTTAACTGTACTACAGGTTTTTCTCAGTTTTTTTTAAATTTAAAGTGCCCTAAGTATACAACCTGTCTTTGGAACTTAACAATTTTTTTTTTTATAATTAACCTTACGAAAAAAAGTGCCCCTTAAAGTCCTGCTTGGTGAGAAAATACATTTTTACCAAAATATTTTTCTCTTCGATGTGTAGAGTGGCTCTAAAAAGTGCTGGTTTCAAATAAATGAATAATGTTGGCTATACAGGGTGTTATTTAATAAGTGTCCGATATTTCAGAGAGTGATTTTTCAAGTATTTTTAAGGTAAAAGTTCCTATGAACGTGTGGTCTAAGATGCTTCGCTTTCAAGATACAGGGTGTCAAAGTTTTATTTTTATTTATGTTTTTCAGCATAATTTCCTCAATAATGCCGATTTCCGAACGAAAATTGGTACCTGGGGGTTTTTGACATGAGAAATTTGAATTTGTTCTTAATTTAGCTCTTACTTGTAGAGGGCGCTAGCCACATGTATATTCTCACTTTCAAAGGCTCATGACTTTTTGTACAACCCTGTATTTACATTTTTGTTAAAAGAAATGGATTCCTTAGTCATTTTTACGTAAAAAAGGTACTCTTATTAGATGACGCTAGGAGCAACCGTTTTCGAAATATTTTGGTTTGGTTTGGTTTGGTTTGAAATCGATGCATGTGTTTTGAAAAAAATGAAACAATTTTGTAAATTAACTTTTTTTAATCAACATGAAATATTAAAAATAACAGAAGAACACTAAATAAAAACAGGATGAAAAACCAGATCAAAATCACAATAAATGTTGGAAATGCCCATAAATAAAAATAAAACTTTGACACCCTGTATCTTGAAAGCGAAGCATCTTAGACCACACGTTCATAGGAACTTTTTACCTTAAAAATACTTGAAAAATCACTCTCTGAAATATCGGACACTTATTAAATAACACCCTGTATACTGACCAAGGAAAATGACTGAAAAATATTTTTAGTTAAGAAAAGTTTAATTAGTAGAAACATTCAAAAATAACAGGAAAACAAAAAGAGTATTGAAAAAAAATTTCAAATGTGCAAAATCAGAAATTGTCAATGTCACAAATGTCAAAATTTGACAGATCTTTTTCGTAACTATTGTTTAGAGTGCAAATATCAAAAAATTAAAGGACCACAGCTTATAATTTGATATCAGAACGTTTTTGAAGCCCCCTGTACATTCAACATAAAAATACTTTCGTGGAAATGTATTTTCTCACCAAGCAGGACTTTTTATGAAGAGGCACTTATTTTTGAAGAGTTGATAATTAAAAAGTTTTCCATATGGTAAGAACTTCCGATGACACACAGTAGATATAAAACGTATATATTTTTAGGAGGGAACGAAACATATTTTATTGTATACAGGTTGTCTCTAAAAGTTCTGTACAAAATGCTACCACAAACTCCTTGGGCCAAAATTAGTTAAAAATTTTATTTTAGTTATTTTTAAATAATTCTTTTATTATTAGAATTTTGTTCACTAAAATCAGGCTTACGGGGGTAGGGTAAGGAATCGAAATTTGCTAACGTTTCTGTTGTAAATTGTAAAGGGAGCCACCTTCAGTGCTTTGCTTATGTTTAAATTTTCATAACTTTTTTTCTATTTCTATTATTTTATACTTTTTGCACAAAAAAGGTGTACCTAGAGAATAATCGCTACGACCAACCGTTTTTGAGATATTTTAAATTAAATGTTTTATTTCATACAAAATGTTCCAATGCATTCCTTTCCGCTTTTTTTAATAGGTAGACTAATTCAAGAGGAAGGTTTATATGAATAATCATATAAAAAAAAACATATACAGAGTGTTTCAAAAATTAGTTTACATTTTAAATTCGATATTGATGTTACTATTGTCAACGGATTTTGAAGGGTTTATTTAATATATATAGAATTAAATTCAAGAGAAAGGTTTTTATGTATAATAATGTAAAAAAACAAATACAGAGTGTTTAAAATAATAGTTTACATTGAAAATTCGATATTGACGTTACTATTCTCAACGGATTTTGATGCGTTTTTTTAAATAGATAAAGTGATTTAAGAGGGAGGTTTATATGTGTAATAATGTACAAAAAAAACATATACAGAGTGTTTAAAAACATAGTTTAGATTTAAAATTCGATATTACTCGACGGATTTTGATACGGTTTTTAAAATAGATACGACTATTTCAGAGGAAGGTATATATATATATATATATATATATATATATATATATATATATATATATATATATATATATATATATATATATACAGTGGTGGACAAAAGTATTGGCACAGCTCATATGTTTTGAAAATAAAATATCATTATGTGATTACAATTATTCCAAAAATAAAATAAATTTTTTATATTATTCTTTTAACCAAAATCCAAAGTTTACATAAAAAAAAAATTTGTCTAATCCAAATGAAATAGAAACAATAAAATAAAAATAAATAAATATCAGAACTTGCTTGGACAAAAATATTGGCACTCTTAATATTTACCAAATATTTGAAAGATAAAAATCGCTGAAAAAACTAATATGCAAATATGTGTTTATTACTTTTATTAAACATCAATATCGTCCTATAGTTTTGGTGTGTCTTAGTGCAAGCATTTGCGAAGTAAATTTTTTTAAAGAAAATGGGTCGCAAAGGACAGGAAACTACAGTTTCTGAAAGAAAAATAATTGTAGATCTGCACCGTGAGGGTAAATCATACTCTGAAATTGCAAATATAGTGAGAAAGAGTCGTTATACTATCGTAGTGTTGTAAAAAGATTTAAGGATAGCCGATAATTTTCCAAAACAAGCCACGAACAGGGCGATCATCAAAAATTACAGAAATGGAAAAACGAAAAATTATTAGAGAAATTAAAAGAATCCCAAACCTCAGCGTCAGAAAATTGCCTCAATGATTAGAGAACAGGATGATAAAGATGTTAGTGCCAAAACCGTTCGAAGAGTTCTGCATCGTGCTGGATACAGAGCAAGGGTTGCAAGAAAAAAACCTTACATTAATAAAGTCAACCAAAAAAAGCGTTTGGAGTTTGCAAATCGATATGTTGATAAGACTAATGAGTTTGGGACCAAGTAATATTTTCTGACAGTAAATATAACATCTTTCATTCAGATGGGCGATCTCTTGTCTGGAGGAAGCAAAACACTGAACTTGAACTAAAGAATTTGCACCAAACTGTTAAGCATGGGGGTGGAAGTGTGTTAGTGTGGGGTGTATGGCTGCAGGAGGTGTTGATACTTGTCTTCATTGATGGAATAATGAACAAAACCGTTTATTTGAATATTTTAAAAAACAATTTGAAGCAAAGTGCTGAAAAATTAAATATTGCCAACAATTTTATTTTCAACAAGACAACGACCCGAAGCACACAGCTTATATTGTTAAACAGTGGATAGCTTATAATGTGCCACATCAGTTAAACACTCCTCCTCAGTCCCCTGACGTGGCAATTGAAAATCTGTGGAATGAACTAGAGAAGCGAATCAGAAAACATCATATTTCCAGCAAAGTCAATTGAAGGAAATTCTTCAACAAGAGTGGACGTCTTTGGGACAAGAACTAACTCAAAAATTAGTCCACTCCATGCCAAACCGACTAAAGGAAGTGATAAAGAAAAAGGACTTCCGACAAAATATTAGATTTGTATATAATTATATTATTATTTAGTGTGCCAATACTTTTGTCCACATAGAAATTTTGCCATTATTTTTTATTTTTAGTTAATTTAATATATTCAAGAGAAGAGTTCAAGAAATTTATTTTTGAAAAAAATATGTAGGTTTTGTAAGAATGTTCAACAAATTTAACTTTTTATATTTGTTTACATTTTTATTTAAGGAAATATATATTTTTATTTAAAAATATGTGCTGTGCCAATACTTTTGTCCACCACTGTATATATATATATATATATATATATATATATATATATATATATATATATATATAAAAAAAAACATATATCAGAATGAATAAAAAAATAGTTCACATTTAAAAATTTGATATTACCCAACGAATTTTGATGCTGTTTCTTTAAAATATATAAAGTGATTAAAAAAAGGTTTATATGTATAATAATATTTAAAAAAAAACATAGACAGAGTGTTTAAATAATAGTTTACATTTAAAATTCGATATTGACGTTACTATTGCAATTGAAAAAAAGTGTTTATAGGAATTGTGCACAGGTTTCTATGGTTTATAAAAAAATATAGAATTGCCACACAGGGTGGGTAAAAAAGATGATATATAAAAAACCCTTACAACTAAAATGCATTCTAACTATGTAATTAAACCATCTAGAGGTTTACAAAATTGCTTAAATATAAGAATTGGCAAAATAATTATTATTAGTATTTAAAAAAATATATTATACAGGAGTATCATTTTTTACAATTAAGTTTCTTATCACTATTCAACGGATTATAATGCGTTTTTTTCTAATAAATAGAGTAACTCAAGAAGAAGGTTTATATGTATATAATAATATTCAAAATATTCACGGTATAGGAAAGGGAAATTGTTATACTGCAAATTTAACGGGGCGAAACCGCGGGCAAAAGCTAGTATACTATATTAAAGCAATGCATAGCAAGAACTTTTGTTAAGAACTAAAAAAGTAAACCTTTATTATTCATCATGGATACATTGTCAATAAAGACACTAGTAATAAAAAAAATCACTCAAATGATAAGTGGCTCGGACTCAGCCTTTATCATTTAGTTAGTAGGTATGTATGTCAGTAATTTTTTGTTTATATTTTTTTACTTTACAATAACTAAAAATTAATAAAACTAAATTTAAATCAAGTGTTAATAAATATTTATTTCTTGATATTATTAAGATTGCTGTCTTAAGATCAGATAAGACAAACATGGCATGAAATATAGCGCATTGGAAAACAACTACACAATTAGCTAATTATGGGATAGAGGGCTATAAGCTGGTTAGCAGTTTCTGCAGGGAAAACGAGAACACACATGGGGAAGTGCAATTTATGTAAATAACAATATTCGGTGCAAAAGTAGAAAGGACATAAACTCCATTAGTGTGGAAGGCATCTTTGAGTGTTGTGGCTGTGACTTTTTGGTAAAAAATAAAAAAATTATTATAGTTTGTATATATAGACCGCCCAGTGGCGATATAAATCAATTTTTTAATAAAATTGAGGAAGTGTTGTCGTTATGCATAGATGACAACAGTGTTACTATTGTTGCAGGTGATTTTAATCTTGACTTTTTAGCGTCCAATAAAAAAGTTTCAGATCTGTTAGCAATTATTGCTTCATTTAATGTAAAACACGTTATCAAATCACCTACAAGAATAACACATAACAGTAGCACATGTATTGACAATATTTTAACAGATTTTAATGGCGATTATATCTCTCAGGTCTTGCACTCTCATATATCTGATCACACTGCGCAAAAATTGTCCATTTACTTGGAAAACAAAACCGCTAATTTTGTAGAAAAACGAAGCTTTAATGCTGTAAATAAGAAAAAATTTAAAAATAAACTTTTAGCCAGAAACTGGGAAGCTATATATAGACTTAATAATGTTCAAGTAAATGAGCAATGGGATATATTTATGAAATTTTTCTTAGCAGACTTTAACGACTGTTTTCCAGTTAAAAAAGTTCCTATAAAAAATTTAAATAAATCAAAATATCGACAAAATGATCCAGAGGTAAAGGAGTGCAAAAGACAACTGGATGTTCTTTATGTCCTTAAAAATGTATCCAATAGATATAAGAATATGTACATTGTTAAGAAAAAAGAATATGATAATCTTTTGGTAAATTGTAGAAAAAGATACTATGCAAATCGTCTTAGGCTATCAGATAACAAAACAAAATGTGCATGGGCCATTGTTAATGAGGTAAAGGGAAAAGTTACCAACACTGATATTAAAGTTGAGGGAGATAGAGCTAACATAGCAAACAATTTCAGTAACTTTTTTGTAAGTCCACTACTGATCTCCTAGAAAAATTGGATAACATTCCTTTTACTTCGTCTATTCAGCGTAATAATAGTACCATCTCCATTAAACCTGTAGACTCGAAAGAAATATTTAATAAAGTTAAAAAGCTTAAAAATAAGTTTAGTAGCGGATATGATGAAATCTCAACCTCAATAATTAAGTATGTAATTTCAGTAATTATTAAACCAATTGTTCATATATTTAATAATTCTCTTAAATTCGGCATATTCCCAGATAGACTAAAGATGGCTCTCATAGTTCCAGTTTTTAAAAAGGGTGACGAGTCAAAACTTGAGAATTACCGGCCAATTAGTTTATTACCATCTTTTTCAAAAATTCTTGAGGGCATAATGAGTGATCGCATAATGGATTTTATGCTAGAACATAATATAATAAATAAGATTCAGCACGCATATTTAAAGGGCAGGTCAACACTTACGGCAACATTTCAGTTTAGTGAGGATATATTGAGGGCTCTTGAAGATGGAGGGATCCCTTTAGGGTTGTTCCTTGACCTATCAAAAGCTTACGATACTTTAGATTACAGTATTTTACTTGAAAAATTGGAGTTGTATGGTATTAGAGGAACTGCTTTAAAGTGGATCACTTCATATCTTTCTCGGAGGTATCAAAGGGTGGTGTTGGGTAAAGGTCCGAATAGAGTCACTTCAGGACAGACTGAAGTAAAATCAGGTGTACCACAGGGAAGTGTTTTAGGGCCTCTATTATTTGTAATATATATAAATGACATAACCGAATTGTATTCATTCAATACAAACTGTACAATTACAAATTACGCTGATGACACTAACTTTTTGGTAACTGCCTTAGGTTTACCGGCCCTCATTGAAAAGTCTAAATTGATAATGGCCAAAGCAGCTCTGTGGTTTACAAAGAATAAATTAATTTTAAACAACGAAAAAACTAACTTAATTTTATTTAAAACAAAGCAATCTAGACTACAGAATCCTGACACAATAAGTTTTAATAATACAAATGTAAATTTAGAGCAAACTGCTCGGTTTTTGGGGATGGTATTGGATTGCAACCTATCGTGGCATCAACATGTCGAATTTGTAGTAAATAAGTTAAGTAAGGTATGTTACACTTTTAGAATATTATGTAAATATGTTGATTTTGAGACAAAAAAGATGATCTATTATGCTAACTTTGAATCTCATATTAGATACGGTATTATTCTGTATGGTAGCTGTGGTGATGTGGAAAGGCTATTTGTCTGTCAAAAGAGGGCTTTAAGAACGATCCTAGGACTTAAATTTAGAGAAAGCTGTAGAAATAAATTTAAAGAAAATGGTCTTCTCACCGTCGCTGCAGTTTATATACAGGAGTGTATATTGTTTTTTCGTAAAAACATATCTTTATTTAGAAGTAGTGAGTCTCAAACTGTTTATAACACACGAACATTAAACTATAGCTTTCCGAGACACCGATTAACGATGTATGAGAATGGTGCATATTATAATTGTATACGTTTTTATAATAGTTTACCTATTCGCATAAAACAAATAGACAATTTAAGTAAATTTAAAAAAACTGTGTTTAAAATATTAGTGGATATTGAACCTTATAACTTGAACGAATACTTTTTGAAAATTACTAACAATTAGCTAATTTGGTTTTGTTTTCTTTTCTTTTTATTTTGACACTATTTCATTTTATGTAAGCTTTATGTAATTTTGAAATAAAGATTTGTTTATTATTATTATTATTATTAATATAGTAATCTGGTCTTTTTAATAAATATTAATTAATGTGGAAAATGGATAATAACAAATGATTATTATGTTTTGCCTATATTATCGGTACTTTATATAATTTGTTAGATTAAAACATTTTGTGATTAGATTACAAGAAAGTAAAAAATACATGCTGCATTTTCCCTTATACCTTCCAAAAATGGCTTTATAATCTATCTAATAATTATTATAAAGATATTAAATATATTTTACTTTTACAAATATGTATGGGTGTATGCATTAATTTGATTATACAGGGTAATTCGATCTACTAGCATAAACTTACTTTTACATTTATGTATGGATGTATGCATTTATTTAATTATACAGGGTGATTCAATCTATCAGAATAAACTTACTAACATAAACATACTAAGAAGTCCTCATTCTTAAAAACTGCCAACAAATGCTTTTTAAACATTATATTTTACAAATATTATTTCCAAAGTAGCAAACAGGAGCAGAACAACTATTTAAAAAAATCAACTATCAAAAACCAAATATTAATATAATATACATTAGGGTGATTTTCAACATTCCCGCAAAGTTTTTGTTTTGTTCGTGTGTCAAGCAGAATTTCAATATACATGAAAAAAAAATCCCACAATGAGCTCTTAATATTAATTTAAATTTTTAAGTGTTCCAATTCAAAATGCATGTAATTTTTTTTTCCTTATTTCTAATGCTTGGCCCTTTTTACTATATTGTAAATCTTTTTGATGGACTGGCATTTTTTGAAGGTGGTAAACAATGTTATGTTTTCAATAATACTACTTTCTTGGTTTTGGTTTTAACTGATACATGACGTTTCAGATGGTGTCTATCTCCTACCGTTTTCAAGTGATAACTGTGTTATCACTTGAAAACGGTCAATGGTCACGAAAAACGCAGAAACTCTTTCGGAATGTGCTTTAACAGAGTCAAAAACTGTTCTGAAATATTTTTTTGTCAAAATTGTTTTTCAAATGTAATCTTCACCATTTCTGCAGTTGTATGCCCTGGGCAATAAATGTGTCTCGAAAAGGTCTGTACAGAATGCTACCCCTAATCTCTTGGACCAAATTGATCGTTTGCTAGACACAGGGTGTCAAAGTAAAAAATAAAATGGAAACTTTGAAATCCTGTATCTCGCAAACTATCAACTTCTACTAAGGTAAATTGCATTAGAACGTTGTATTTTGGACCAAAGAATAAGTTGTAGACTTTTGTACAGACCTTTTAGAGATTGCCGGGTTTCTTAGATAAAGCGGGAAGGAATGCATTGGAACATTTTTGTATGAAATAAAACAGTTAATCTTAAATATCTCAAAAACGGTTGGTCGTAGCGATATTCTCTAGGTACACATTTTTTGTGCAAAAATTATAAAATAATAGAAATAGAAAAAAAAGTTATGAAAATTTAAACATAAGCAAAGCACAGAAGGTGGCTCCCTTTACAATTTACAACAGAAACGTTAGCAAATTTCGATTCCTTATCCTACCCCCGTAAGCATGATTTTAGTGAACAAAATTCTAATAAAAGAATTATTTAAAAATAACTAACATAAAATGGAAACTTTGACACCCTGTATCTCGCAAACGATAAACTTTTTAACTAATTTTGGTCCAACGAGTTTGTGGTAGCATTTTATACAGACCTTTTAGAGACAACCTGTAACAATAAAATATGTTTCGTTCCTTCCTAATATATATATATGTTTTATATCTACTGTGTGTCATCGGAAGTTCTTACCAGATGGAAAACTCTTTATTATCAACTCTTCAAAAATTACGACACGGGTCACCTTTAATAGCTGGAAAGAGACGAAATAAGATGATGTTTCCAAGTACGTCATACGTGTTTTAGCAATGTTTTTTTATTTGTCTTAAAAATATGTAATCAGGCTATGTCAGAGGGTATATGCTTTCGAAAAGGTTTATTTACTTTATCATTTTATGTGTACTTGGCGACATTGCTTTAAGAATGAATTAAAGGTGGTTCAGACTTTACTAACTTCGTAAGCAAAATCGCCTTTCGGGACAATTACAGAGTTTATTTGTACTATATTTGGTTTATTAAAAATAAATCTGCAGCGGTATTCTGGGCCATTCGCATCTTTCACAATCGCTCGCATCTTATGGAGATTTATCATAAGATGGGAGCGATTGTGAAAGATGCGAATGGTCAAGAATACCGCCGCTGGGTTTCAGTTTGACAAAATTACTGCAAATAAAACATCACTTTGACTGTGTGTCACTGTCTAGAAACATATGAATTTTAGTTAAAGGAAAAAAATATAAAAAAGTTATGAACAACTTTCAACAACCATTAGGTTATATTTTAGAAACATTTGGGTTCTTGTTTACTTTTTTTTGTCTTTTTCTGGGATTAATTTTGATTATGAAAAAATACATATTAACAACTTCTAATGTGCGTTAGCATGGCTTTACAAATAGAGCAACAGTTCGTTATCGAAAACAAAAAAAAATTAAAACAAGTAACTAGAAAACTAAAAATCGACTTTTCAGTAACAAGCCTGCCACCGTTGTCAAGATAAAATTGAATAAAAATAAAAAAATTAAAAGGTAAGTAATATTTAGGTTTAAAATTTAAGCTTTAGTTTTAGGATATACAGTGTGTCCCAGGATAGGTGTTACAAGAGAACAAATGAACTAAAAATTATTGAATTTTAAAACGAAATTTTGGGAAAACTGGTTGCATGGTCCAAAATTAATAAATACAAAATTTTACCCCAATTGGTATTAAATACGGCGAGTTGTAACTAAAAATATAAAAAATACCCAGGACGTAACTATTTTTATTTTTAAAAATAGAAACGAAATTTTTTAAGCAGTTTTTTTTAAATCTTCGGACAATCCACGAAGGCTGAAAGCCTAAATACTAACGTACCGTGGGTGTCTTAAGCAGGGTAAGAAGAAGTTTGTCAACACGGGACTTAAAAACTTGAAGATTTGGGGGAAGGAAAGACCTCCGCTGGCAGTAGGTTCCACAGTCTAGAAACTCTAGGGATAAAAGAACGATCGAAATGGGAAGTTCAGGGCCTGTCCAATTGGACCGTATAGGGATGCATACGTGCGGCACCACGAGTTTTTCTGTTGGGAGCTGCAAGAGGAGGGACTATACTGGATAATTCGTCGGAGCAGAAGCCGTAGAAGTATCTATAGAAGAGCGATAGATCTCCCACAGCTCGACGATGGGCAAGAGAAGGAAGTCTTTGAGTAAGTAAAGGATCATTAATAAGACAAACAGCCATTCTTTGAATGTTTCAAGAATGCTGAGGGTTGTAGGGGATGCCATTCCCCAGACATGAGAACAATATTCCAGAGAGGGTCGAATTTGGGACACATACAAAGAGTATAAATTGGAAGGAGAAAAATACTTTTGGCTCGGAAAAGAAATCCAAGCTTTTTGAAGCCGCGGTGGCTATAGATACAATGTGTTTATGCCAGTTAAGGTTATTTTCAAATGTGACGCCCATAAGGTTAAATGTGTCCCCGCTATGCAAAACCTGGCCACTTATAAGCAAAGGGTCAGTGTTTGATGATTTTTTTCGCGACAAGGAAGTGTTTTGGACGCATTAAATTGAACGAGATTTTTGGCGCCCCAATCCAATATCAAATTGAGATCCTGTGAAAGAGATATCTGCATCGCCCTGCGTTTGCCTTCCAAGTCGGGTTGAGAGATTGGATTGGGAACCTGAAAAGTGGAGTGAAGGGTACTATTGTCAGCATAACTATGAATGGGATTGGTTGTGGAAGAAAGAAAGTTGGTGCTAGTACTGAACCCTGAGGCACTCCAGCATTAATTTCGTGAAAGCTTAAAGAGTGGCCATCAACAATGACTGATATACGTCGATCAGAAAGATAACTGGAGACCCAAGAGCAGAGTTTAGTTGGAAGACCGTAGGAGGGAAGTTTATTAAGAAGTGCGTCATGCCAGACTTGGTCGAAAGCTTTAGATATATCAAGAGCAACGATCTGGGACTCACCTAGAAACTCAAGACACTTGTTCCAGTTGTGTGAAACGAAGGAAAAAATGTTGTAGAGAATTGAATTTTATGTCAAAATTTAAAGTTAAAGCAAGAGAGTAAAAAAATGTAATTGTCAATTTTTTACTTTACCCATTACAACATAAATAATGGGCAAGAGAAAGCAAAATTTAAAATAAAATTAAATAACTTTAAATTATTTTTAAAAATTCGCTGCTATAAGCCAAGTATTTCAAAAACTACAAATAAATAATGTAAAAAATGGACAACAATATATATGTATTTTACTTTAATTCTTTAACTTTTAATTCTGAAATGCACTTTAATTCTCTACAACATTTATTTATGCAACTTTGTCCTATTTTAAAAAATAAAGGTGCTTTACTCTTGGTCATTTTTCATATTTTTAGTTATAACTCACCCTGTATATTACCAATCGAAGTAAAATTGTATTACTGTTTTAACTTTTACCTTTACCTCTCCTAAACGTTTAAAAATTACATTGTCAAATAGTGTCAAAATGCCGTTTTAATGATCAAATCGAGAAATGGGGGATATTCATTTTGTATATGGACTGAAACTCAAGGGCAGCATTTTGACACTACTTGACAATGTTATTTTTAAACGTAAGAAAAGGCAAAGGTAAAAAAATTACACAAGAAAAAAGAAGGTGAATATAAATTAAACTTTAACATCCTGTATCTTAGAAAGAAAGCAGTTTAGAAAATTTGTTTATTTACATTTTTTCATAAAAAAATATTTCCTATCGACTGTCTAAATTTGTCACGAAAAACCTGGTTTACTCTGTATAATATGTACGCACTGTCTTTAATTTTGCGTTTTTAGAAAAAAGTTTCCTTTACTAGATGGCTTTAAGCATTCCAGTTTATTGTATGATTGTTTGCAAATCTGTGTTGATAAATTTTAGATTTGTGAAATTCTGTGTTTTTAATTAACACGCTTTTATTAACTTGGGTTGTAACTATCTATCTATCAATCTATCCATCTATCCATCTATCTATCTATGTAACGGAATCTTTGAGCCTAATTTTAACCAACTTCCAGCTATTCGATTTCTTTGAAACTTTGCACACGTATTAAGGACCCATGACAATGCAATAATCTGCAAACAGTATCCCGTTATCCTGGTTTGGATCGCCAGGGAAAAAAAATCCATTATATTATAAAAACAACACCTGGGTTGCCATCTTTTGGCAACATTCCAAACTTTTCTCAGGTTTAGCTACTCTTGACAAAATGGCGAAGGAATTTTTAGTGAATAAACTGGAGCATTTTAACATAGATACATACATAAATGCATATCGAACTAAAAATGAAAAATAAATAATAGTTTAAAAAAACTAAAAAACACGCTTTTATATGCAACCGAACTAAAAATTAGAAAATAATTTTTCATTAAAAAAAATATTGTCACTTCATAGTAAAAAGCGTGGGGTGCATTTTACAATTTTTTCTTAATTTTTCCCTCATAGATATTGGTAAATATAATAATTATAACATTTAATATATTAAGCACCCCACGCTTTTTACTATGAAGTGACAATATTTTTTTTAATGAAAAATTATTTTCTAATTTTTAGTTCGGTTGCATATAAAAGCGTGTTTTTTAGTTTTTTAAACTATTATTTATTTTAATGTATGTTCTATGTTCTTTTATGCATTTAGCTAATGATCTACAAGTTTCACCTATATAAAATTTATCACACTCACAAGGTATTTTATAAACAACATTTTTTTGTACTTTCATTTATGTTGTGTGGTTCTGTTTTTTTTTGCATTTGAGATATTATAGTGTTTTGTGTTTTCTTGAAGAAAGAACCAATAATTAATACTCAATTTATCCATGCCACTACAAAACATTGTTTACATACGTCAATATATTCTAACTAAAAACTGCAAAACAAAGCAGCCGAAAGCACACTTAACCTACATAATACATTAAAATCATTTTTAAAATATATGCTCAACCAAACAGAACATTAAACTAACCTAACAAACCATTTTAAAAAGCCATACTTGGTTAAAATCTATGGGACAGGTATTCGGCAAAACTATAAAATGCGTTTGTTAATAAAATTTCCTTAATTCTAACTTTAAAAAATTGTCTGGTAAGTCTTTTTACAAGTTCTGACAATCTGTTATAAAATTTAATTGCCCAGTATCTCGGACCAGTTTGACACGTTTTAAGTCGCCAATAGGAAGGAATAAGGTTGTGCTTATGTCTAGTATCATGACTGTGGATGTCTGAGTGAACCTGATAACTCTCCATAGTTCCTCTTACGTACAAAAAATTCTCGAGAATGTACTGTAACGGGACTGTCGGTATCCGTAAGGAACTAAAAGCCCGTGTCTACAGTCATCCCGTCAGAGAAGTCCAGCAAGCACCCTTACTGCCTTCCTCTGCAATCCAAAAACTCGGAAGGTATGGGCCGAATCCCCCAGGCAACACTAGACTGGGCTAATAAAATCGACTTTTCTTTTTTTTGAAAATTATATCGAAAATATTGTTTAGGGTGACAAAAATAAAATATCGTGAAGATTTGAGCCCTTAATATTAATATGTACAGATTCCTCTCCATAAATTTAGATTTATTATTTGTACTTTTGTTTTTGCGTCAAAGCCCCTAACTATCAAAGTAAAAAAAATTGTGCACATATATCTTTAGAGAATTAAATTGCCTACAAAAAACGTCTTTTTGAAAATTTTCACCAGACGAGCCGTTTCCGAATAATTCAAGCTTTAAACATTAATATATTTTTAAATTTGCCTTTTTTATTCTGGAACTTTGTAACTAATAAAAAAATAAATATATAGAAAAAAACAACATAGATTCTTAAATGGAATTTCATGCTCTACAAAAAAGGTCCTTTTATGTTTTTAAATAAAATCGTTCTTTGAAAAGTTATTTACAATTTAATTTAAAGATAAAATTGTTTTTTAGTAATTAAATTGCAAATAACTTTTGAAAGAATGATTTTATGTAAAAACACTAATAAACGTTTTTGTAGGGCATTAAATTTTCTTCAGGAATCTAAGTTGTTTTTTTCTATATATTATTCTTTTTGTTAGTTACAAAATCCCAAAATAAAAGAGTTAAATCTAAAAAATATATCAATGTTTAAAGCTTTATTATTCGGTTCCTCTGGTGTAGGAAATTTAATTCTCTAAAGATATATGTGGACATAATTTTTTTACTTCGATAGTTAGGGAGCTTTGGCGCAAAAACGAAAGTACAAATACAAAATCTAAATTCAAGGAGAGAGACCTCTAAATATTAATATTAAGGGCAAATCTTTACGATATTTTCTTTATGTCAGCCTAAACAATATTTTTGACATAAATAAAAAAAAGAAAAGTAGATTTTGCATTAGCAATTTCCTATAATTTTCGTCGAACGTTTCGTCTCCGATATACCCATCATTAAAGTTGGAATTTGAACTAACCTCATTTTCACTTTACACAATATTTGATTTTAACTTTTTTAAATCTTATTTTTCTATGTACTTCACACTTTATTTGAATTACATTGCGTAGCTTCACTTTCAATTGTTTTCAATTATGGTAAATGCGTTGTAGCAGTTTTTGCATGGCTTGCTGCGGTTTTAAAGGGACCCTTTTCAATTTATTTGATAAAAGGTGTAAAATACATAGAAAAATGAGGTTTTTAAAGGTAAAAATCAAATATTGTGTACCATTTTAACTTAAAATCATGAATTACATGCAAAAAAAAGGTGCAATATAGTGAAAATGAGACTCTTTGTTTGACCTCCGGACAGTGCGGACGTGCGTAGAGGACTACAAAGTTCTTCCCGGAGTGGCGGCGAGAGGTGTCGTACGAACGTTTTTTACCTTCGGGGATCAAGGAAAGATTTACGCTAAATTGACGGCACCTTTCTTCTGGATCTAAGCGCTGTGAGCGAAGATACCTATAAGCTGATGGTATCCTGTTTGGTGGTGAACACGAGGTATTTCTCAAATGGCGGGAAATGGATGGGTGTGCCATGGGAACTGTCAGTAGTGAAAGTGAAGGTTATACGTAACACCCGTAGCAGATCTTAGTTTGACAGCCGACAATTTATGCATTGCATCGATTGTTGAATTATTTTTAACACAACTGCTTCTGCTTTGATAGTGAGCTTCGGCAGAGTTATTTCATCGATTTTCCCAGCATAACCTCATTATTTGTTTTCTTTTGGAATTTCTGGGAGCTACGAGCTCGATTATCCAGATTTTCCGCCGACGAAGCCCTGGAAAGCATAGTCCGGAAGGGGAGAGTGGTGGATTGGACCTGAAGGGACCAAAACCAAGAAAAAAATAGAGAGAGAGAGAGAGAGAGAGAGAGAGAGAGAGAGATAGTGAAAATGAGGTTAGTTCAAATACCAACTTTGATGATGGATATCTCGGAAACGAAACGATTCCAACTAAAAATTCTTTAGATTCGTGATCAGCGCCCCAAAGAACCCCCAAGTACCAAATTTGGTCAAAATCGGAGTTGCGGCCGGTTTCTAGATAATTACCAAGAATTGTTCTCATTATTACCCTAGGCTTTTTTATTATCATTATTTACCTAGAAAGAGAAATATTATTTCTCGTTAGGGGAATAGAGTAAATACTAGCAATTTCTCAGGTGTGAAAAAAAGTTTATTTGATAAAATTAAAATAATTTGTTCTAATCAAAATAGCAACACTTAAAAAGATCTTTTTAAAAGGTATTTATTATACTCTTGATTTTATAAAAAAACTGTTTCCTTGAAATCGAAAATCAAACCTAAGACATAATCAAAATAGACCTATTACAAATTTATGTTTACCATACAATCTCGGCCTACAAAATAAAATTCAACGAATAGGAAATAAATGTAATACTTGCACAATCTTTAAAACACAAAACACTATAAGATCTTAATTAATAAAAACAAAAACACAGAACACACATAAAGTACAAAAAATGTTAATTTATAAAATACCTTGTGAGTGTGATACATTTTATATAGGTGAAACTTGTAGACCATTAGCTAAATCAAAAACAATTGTAGTTTCACTATAGACACCCAGAACAATGCTAACTTTTTGGTCATCAGCTTGAACGCTCGCTTCGTGGAATTTATGAAGCGGGTATCCATCGAGTACACACTTAAACAGTACGTATAATTTGCCGCTTCATAAATTCAGCCAAGCCAGCGTCCAAACTGATGACCAAAAGCATTGTTCTGGGAGTCTATAGTGAAACTACAATTGTCTTTGGCTAAATGCATAAACGAACACAGAACATACATAAAAACACAGAATTTCACAAATCTAAATTTGTCAACACGTATTTGAAAACAATCACAGAATAAACTGGAATGCTTCAAGTATTATAGTAAAGGAAACTTGTTCTAAAAATCGCAAAATCAAAGAAAAGCGTACTTATTATTAGATAAAGATAAATGTGTAGCATCAATAAATAATTTAATTTAAATAACACATGGTTACCTTTGCTTGATGCTGAAGTGTCTTCTGGAAAACTTAAAATCAACTAATTCATCACCTTTTTTTATTATAAATGGGTTTGTTCCCTCAGGCAAATCAGAAATGTTTGCAACTGTTTGATTATGGACACATTCAATTTGTCATACCAGCAGTGCCATGTTGGTAACATTATACAATTGTTTGTTGTTCTAGCAGTAGTTTTAAGATGTTGGAAACCGTTTGAAAAGTTTGCAAACTTTCTTCAAACATTACTGACAGATTTTTACCATAACCTTTTTGTAACAGTTTAATAAACGGTTTTCTGCTATTTTAAGGATTTCTTAAAAGTTATTGATACTTACATATTTTAGACACTCTTCTAAATAAAACGGAAGTGGTGCACATCCAAAATATTCCGTTTAAAAAAATTTCACTAAACAAACTTAAGGGACCGGAGAGTGAAAAGAGGTGCTGGGCGGGGTAAAATTTGTAAAACGAATTAATGAAACTGAGCATCACATGTAAAAATAAATGAAAATTACATTTTTCCCACATATTTTTGAGAATAAAGATAAAAACATAATAAATATGAAAATTGTTAATTGATAACCTAAAAGTAAGAAAAAAAAACGACTAAAAACATCAGTTATACCATGCTAAATATGGAAAGCATTTGGTAACATCGGAACGGTCTGATTCTATTTATGAGTGAATAAATGAAATAATAAAATTCACAAAAACTGGATTCATAAGTGTGTATTAGTCTCTGG
The DNA here is from genome assembly GCA_014170235.1 of Listronotus bonariensis. NCBI lineage: Eukaryota > Metazoa > Arthropoda > Insecta > Coleoptera > Curculionidae > Listronotus > Listronotus bonariensis. Next base: position 76,952 of record JACEGR010000391.1, read on the forward strand.
TGTAATTAAATGATTAAAAAAAAACGCTGACTAACAAGGACTAACCTGACCACCCTTTTCAATCCCGCTTTTATTATTCAACATTTATACAACGTTGCCAATTGTCCATAATAAAAGTGGACAAATGCCAAACAAATATTTTTATTATTAAAAAATAAATAAAAAATAATTCATAACTGCGCCTTCTTTTTATTATTAAGGACAACTAATAGATAACAAGTACGTCAAAATATTTTAAAAAATCGTTAAAATAGCAGAAAACCGTATACTAAATAATTACCCCTTTTTTGTATTGACGTATAAGCAGTATGCACGCCTTGTTTATTTTTGTTCCAGCAGAAAACTGTTGCCAGCAATTCTGCCTGATGTTTCTAACAATTCCTGCGATTTTACTATGGAGGATCCTCTACCCTCCATAGTTTTTACGGTTGTTGCTAACATGTTTCCAACATTTTGCTGGAACAAACCTAAATAATAAATACACCAGCAACCAGTTATCAACCATCACTACGACACAACAAAAAGTTTTACATTTAATGTCAAACGTTTTTTCAGAATATCCTAAAACTGAAGCTTAAATTTAAAATTTTAAACCTAATAGACAGTAAGCCAGGCGCAAATTTGGTCAGTTATTTCCTCTCAGTCAATAACTCGTATAATGCTTCAGTAGAATTGTACATGTATTGTGAGCGTCAGCTGCGACGCCGACGGTGGGTTGAGCAGTAGTAACCGCTTACGCACGTAAAAAAATATATATTTTTAGTCATTTCTTCCCGATTAAAAATTTATCAAATTATAGTTGGCTTAATATGTTTAAGAAAAAAATTGTCAGCTGATTATACAGTGGTCGATTATACGTCAGCTGGTCATATGAAAATGAAAAAAAAGTGTTTTCAGTGTCTTTCTCTCAACTGAAAATTTCATCAGATGATGGTGTATGTATTACTGGTAATAAATAAAGAAGTCAGCTGGCTATATCTTGGTGGAATACTCGTCAGCTGATGCCCTGAATTGGCTACTGATTATGTACTTTAAAAAGGAACTACAACGTAAAGGGGTTTATTTTATATTCCTTACATTTTAACGTTATCAATCTATAGTTTTGAAAAAATATGAAATATAGTTACTTGACTAACTATTAAAAAAATATATAAAATAAATATACAAGGTAAGTCAAAAAGATTGTATGTAACTTTAAAATTGATATGATGACTTTATGAACTTATCAAAATGAATATTTAACAAAAGATGTATAGGGCCATATACTTTTATAAAATATTTATTTCTAGTATACAAGGTGTCTCAAAAAATTAATATGTTTTGTTTTTTAAATAAAAATTTGTTACGTCTTTGTTTTTCTTTAGAATTGAATAAAATTTTACTATAAGATATATGCATGAGTGAAGAATATAAAAACATATAAATTAATTATACAGGGTGTTTAAAAAATTATTATATATTTTTTTAAATTCTCTTTAAAATTAAAAATGTTTTAATTTATTATGGATTAAAGATATTTACATGAAATATAAATTAAAATACACATTACCAAAAACTGTAAAAAAATAGTTAAACATAATTTTTGACGTTAATATTGTAATCTGAAAAAAATACTTATACAGATAAATCATAATTATAAATACTTATTAAAAATCTATTTATTTATTTATTATACAGGATGATTCAAAAAGAAATAAGCATAAAAAAATATATATCTTTTTAAATTTAAAACTTTTTATGAACATATGTCCTAAACGTCCTAGTTTTTGAACTACAGGGTGTTAAATTAAAAAAAAAAATCTGTTTTTTTATAATAACTTTTATACAAATTTAAATATTTTTAAAACATTTGAAGGACGTCTTCTATATGAAACAATAAAATCCCTTTAACGTTGTAGTTCCTTTTTACCCTCTTTTTTTTGGTCATAATCAATAACCTAGAAGGTGTAACGTAGAAGCCCATCGGAAGAATCAATTGCCTATTTAAATTTATCAGCTGACCAGTGTTACCCCAGCATACTGCCAGCTGACTTGGTTTTATCTACAGGATCATGTCCACAATCAGGATACAAATTTTCATTCAGGAGGAAAAAACGTATTTTAAGTTATTCAACATTACTTCCAATGAGCCCAATGTAACATATAGGGTAAGTTTTTTTCGATGTTTAGGAAAGGGATATCAGAAACCGCTGCAACTCCTGAGATGGTTAAGTGGGAGAAAGAATTGTAGTTTTTAATGCTTAGTTTAAATTAAGTTTTGTTTCTTTCAAAAAATTGTTTTGCAACTCAGTTATCACAGAGAATGGAAAAAAAGTGTTAATACAAAAAAATACATTTTTTTACAGTTTTTGATAATGTGTATTTTGATTAATATTTTATAAAAATATCTTTAATACATAATAAATTTAAAAAATATATAATTTTAAGCAAATTTAAAAATATATATATTTTTTTGAACACCCTGTATAATTAAATTATATGTTTTTATATTATTTACTCATGCATATATTATGTTATAGCAAAATTTTATTCAATTCTAATAATAAACGTAACAAATTTTTAGATTTAAAAAAATATATTAAATTTTTTGAGACACCCTGTGTACTAATTTTTTTTCTTCGGACAAGTTACGAAGGCTAAAAGCCTAAATACTAACGTACCGTGGGTGTCTTAAGCGAGGTAAGAGAAAGTTTGTTGACACGGGACTTAAATACTTGAAGATTTGGGGGAAGGAAAGACCTCCGCGTGCAGCAGGTTCCACAATCTAGAAACTCTAGGGATAAAAGAACGAACAAAGTGAGAAGTTCGGGGCCTGTCCAGTTGGACCGTATAGGGATGCATACGCGAGGAACCACAAGTTTCTCTGTTGGAAACCGTGAGTGGAGGAACTATACTGGACAATTCTTCAGAGCAGAAGCCCGACGATGGGCAAGAGAGGGAAGCCTTTCTGTAAGTGAAGGATCATTAATGAGACAAATAGCTCTTCTTTGAATAGAATCAAGAATGCTTAGGGTTGTGGGGAAAGCCATGCCCCAGATATGAGAACAATATTCCAAGGGAGGTCGGATTTGGGACACATATAAAGTGTATAAATTAGAAGCGGAAAAATACTTTTTGGCTCGAAAGAGAAATCCAAGCTTTTTGAAGCTGCCGTGGCTATAGATACAATGTGTTTATGCCAGTTAAGGTTACTTTCAAATGTGACACCCACAAGATTGAAGGTGTCTTTGTTCTGTAAAACTTGACCGCTCATAAGTGGAGGATGATGATTGGATGACTCTTTTCGCGACAAGAAACATGATTGTGTTTTGGATGCATTAAAATGGACGAGACTTTTGGCGCCCCAATCCAATATTAAATTAAGATCCTGCGAAAGAGATATCTGCATCGCTCTGCGTTTGTTTACCAAGTCAGGTTTAGTGATGGGTTTAGGAACCTGAAAACTGGAGTGAAGGGTACTATCGTCGGCGAAACTGAATGGAATTAGTTGTGGACGACAGAAGGTCGTTTATGTGAAGAAGAAACAATGTAGGTGCCAGAACTGAGCCCTGAGGGACTCCAGCATTTACTTGGTGAAAGCTTGAAGAATGGCCGTCCACAATAACTGATATACGTCGATCAGATAGATAACTAGAGAGCTAAGTACAGAGTTTAGTTGAAAGACCATAGGAGGGAAGTTTATTAAGAAGTGTGGCATGCCAGACCAGGTCAAAAGCTTTGGATATATCAAGAGCAACGATCTGTGACTTACCTAGAAACACGGGAGTGCTGTAGATCTTTTGTGGTGAAATCCATACTGCCTGTCATGCAAAATTATATAAATATTTTATAAAAGTATATGTCCTTATACATCTTCTGTCAAATATTTTAATAAGTTCATAAATAAAGTCACTATATCAATTTCAAATTTAAAATTTTAAAGTTTTATACAATCTTTTTGACTTACCTCATATATTTATCTTATATATATTTTTTTAATGGTCATCCAAGTAACTATATTACATATTTTTTATAAACTCTATACAATTATACATAAGAATAAAAAATAAACCCCTTTTACGTTGTAGTTTCTTTTTAAAGTAATAATAATAATAATAATAAATAATCTTTTCAACAGTATGTTACACCGTAAGGTTAAAACATAAAAGGAAATAACGTCAACAAAAAATCATACAGTAGTACTGCCATACCACCCACAAAAAATATCAATTTTCTTATATCTACAAATTTCTGACATATTCAAAATATTCAGCAACAGTATAGGGTTTAAAAGTTACTAACAAGGTAAACAGTTTTTTTTTAACATATTAAAATTGTCAATTGTCTTTATGTTCATAGGCAAATGATTAAATAATTTTATACAATTATAATATGCCGCATTTTCAGTCACTGTTAATCTATGTCTAGGATAGATATAGTTAATACTTCTGGACGAATATACATTTGGTGGGGAGCTGCTCTGAAATAAGTTTCGAGTCTTATACAAAAATAATATACATTCCTGTATGAAAATTGCAGTCACAGTCAACAGTCTATTTTCCCTAAATTTACCTCTGCACGACTCTCTAAAATGCATCCCAAACATAGGCCTTATCACTCTTTTTGGCAAATAAACAATCTGTCTATGTATCTACAATTTCCATACAAGATTATGCAATATCCAACGTGACTTTCAAAGTTTGCATGATAAATCACTGTTTTCATTCGAACATCTGTGTATTTGGCTAATAGCAATGATATATTTATTTAAAATAGCTTAGTGACTTAAGGGTCCGATACTTCGGTTTTTGAGTAGAAGCAAATGCTTTGTAGAGTGAATAAAGTATATGAACATAAGTAGATTTTTGAACAGACCCACCTTAAAAAGTTCTGCTGGCACCCCCAACCCCCTCAAAGTTGGTTAAGGGATTGATATAGTTTTTTCTAATATCTTCTAAACGGTAAATGAAAAAAGTGAGTTTGGTGCTGTTAGATAGAGCACAAAATTCTGCATAATAGTCACAATAAAAATTTTATTTTTGTTTATTACGTAAAAATCTCCAATATAAAAAATGTTGGAGGGGAGCATCCACAAGGCATTTTTTACGATATATCTTCCAAACCGTCTACCAAACAAAAAAATATAAGACATAAAAAATTAAGGCCAAAGTTTTTCCTATCGAATGGTGTATAACATTATACTATTTTCTTTTAAATTAAAGCTACCAGTGGCGTACAAAAGTAGCACTACACCAGTATAGTAGGTACTTACAAAAAAAAATTAATGTTATACATTTATTTTATTTTTTTTTTCAGAATATTTCTACTTTAGTTATATTAATTCGTAATATTACTTTATTGCGCATAATATATGTAAATGGTTAAAATATTATTTTTGTTTTTTTAGTAAGACTCTACAACCAAAAAAGTCGAAAGGGAGTATCCATACGGCATTTTTTACCATATATCTTTTAAACCATTAACAAAAAACAATAACAACATAAACAACTAACCCCAAAGTTATCATTTAGAGTATTATCTTTTAAAGTAAAGGTACCAGTGGCGTACCAAATTAGTACTACACCAGTAAAGTACCTAGAAATCGAAATATTTAATGTTACTCTATTAATTTAAGAAGATTATTTTTCACATTAGATTTATTAATTAATAATTGTACTTTACATTTTATTTACTTATTTCTTTTGTTTTATAATTTGATTCATTATATTTTTAAATAAATAACAACAGTATTATAACAACAAATATGGCTTATACAGTGTGTCCCTGGATAGGTGTTACAAGAGGACAAATTCACCAAAAATGTTGGAATTTTTAATCGTTCTTTTGGGAACACTGGTCGCATGGTCCAAAACTTATTAATACAAAATTTTATTTCAATTGGTAATATGCAAGGTGAGTTATAACTAAAAATATAAAAAATGACCAAGAGTAAAGTACCTTCATTTTTAATAAATAATAGTTTAAAAAAACAAAAAAAACACGCTTTTATATGCAACCGAACTAAAAATTAGAAAATAATTTTTCATTACAAAGAGTTTGTCACTTCAGAATAAACAGCGTGGGGTGCTTACTATATTAAATGTTATAATAATTTTTTTTTTTGAAATACAAAGCAATATAGCACCCCACGCTTTTATTCTGAAGTGACAAACTCTTTGTAATGAAAAATTATTTTCTAATTTTTAGTTCGGTTGCATATAAAAGCGTGTTTTTTTAGTTTTTTAAACTATTATTTATTTTTCATTTTTAGTTCGATATATCAATTAGTTTTCTGCGGTCATGTGATATTGAAATGTTTCACGAACTATTTCGTAATCTAATCATTTCATTTAAAGCTTCACTGTTGCATGGGGTTTCAGAACGCAACTACTCCGAACAAGTTTCTGTCAGCCTTATGCTGACAGTACGTCCGAAACTGCATGCATGCGCAGATCGCGCACTAGCTCTTTCTCGGTTACTCTCCTACAGAAAATATATAAAGGAATTTATTTATCCTGGCGATCCTAATCAGGATAACGGGATACTGTTTGCAGATTATTGCATTGTCATGGGTCCTTGATACGTGTGCAAAGTTTCAAAGAAATCGAATAGCTGGAAGTTGGTAAAAATTAGGCTCAAAGATTCCGTTACATAGATAGATAGATAGATATAACCCAAGCTAATAAAAGCATGTTAAAAAAAATTAAATTTTGTTTTAAAATTACCTTCACCATTTTGTCAAGAATAGTATCAGGAGCGAATTTATTTATCCTGGCGATCCTAATCAGGATAACGGGATACTGTTTGCAGATTATTGCATGTCATGGGTCCTTGATACGTGTGCAAAGTTTCAAAGAAATCGAATAGCTGGAAGTTGGTAAAAATTAGGCTCAAAGATTCCGTTACATAGATAGATAGATAGATAGATACAACCCAAGCTAATAAAAGCGTGTTAAAAATAGGACAAAATTGTATAGGTAAATGTTGTAGAGAACTAAATTTTATGTCAAAATTCAATGTTAAACACGTTGGGTAAAAAAAAATTGTCAATTTTTTAACTCGCCCTGTGTAATACCAATTGAAGTAAAGTTTTGTATTTATTAGTTTTGAACCATGAGACCAGTTTGCCCAAAATTTCGTTGTAAAATTCAAAAAATTGTATGCCATTTGTGCTCTTGTAACACCTATCCTGGGACACACTGTATATAACATCAATAAAAAACAAATACACTATAACACAACCTAAAATACCTAATTACAACATTCCACACACTGTAAACATAACCTGGTACATTTTAAATTTTTTAAAAACATTTACAATTTTTGCCCCACATCTTACATTTACAGTTTAATAGTGTATCAGATGATATTTTTTCATTTTTTAAAATACACAGTGGTGTCAATTTAGTATTTACTAAAATCCATCCCCATTCATATGGACATGGAAGTTCAACCACTGGTTGGCAGAGATTACCCCAAACAAATTCTGCTTGATAAATGCATCTATTAATGTGAAGTGCTAAAGCATTCATTGTTCGGGGTAAATTCTCAACCGTTCGGTTTTTTTGGGCAAAAAGTTGCATTCGACAAATATCAATGTTGCTACTATAAGAATGTTTATCGTAAATGGTTATAACAAATTTTGAAATCACACTTAAGTGCTGAGATGAAGGTTTTTTTGAATGCTGCATTAAATCAATGAAAGTAGCTGTAACTTCCGGAAAAAATTCCCAAGCTTCCCAACACTTTTTTTCCTTTTCCATAAAAGGACGTGGTATCGCAACCGGTTAGTGAATGAAAAGTTCTTGCCCTTGTTTTTTATGTCATGTAATTTTTTCGTTAAGTGCACGGTTTGAAAGATATATAATAACAATAATAAAGTGAATACTTCCCTCCAACTTTTTTTGTTGTAGAGTGTTACCAAAAAGACAATAATGTACACGGAAATAAATCGAAAGGCGTTGTGTGCTATAAGAGTGTAGCACAAAAATTGTGTTAAATATGTTTATTATTGATGTTCTAAGTATAATTTTTGTCATTCATTTTCTGTTATAAAAACCAACGAGTCCTAAAGTGTTGTAAGTGAATGATAGTAGCTAACAACAGTAACCAAATATGAATCTTGACTACATTATAGTAGTATTGAAAATGTTGTAAGTAAGTTCTGCTACAAGTATTAAAAAGTAATAAACTTTAATATTAAATACTGCACATTATTTGCTACAAAAACGGAGCGAGTTTTACTGCTACGTGTACCTGGCGCCTACAGTGCTACAGATTGTAACTGTGTAGGTTACAATTGCATGAATATTTACCAGATTTTTTTCCGTGTAATATTTATTATTACTAGTATGCAGAATTAGAAATAATTATAAATTAATAAAACTAAAGTAAAAAATATTATTAAAAAAATTAAAAGTATAACATTAAAAATTTCTATTTTTAGGTACTATACTGGTGTAGTGCTACTTTTGTACGCCACTGATAGATTTGTTTTAAAAGATAATAGTATAATGTTATACACCATTCGATAGGGAAAACTTTGGCCTTTATTTTTGTATCTTATATTTTTTTATTTGGTTGATGGTTTGGAAAATATATCGTAAAAAGTGCCGTGCGGATGCTCCCCTCCAACATTTTTTTGTTGTAGATTTTTATTAAATCAACAAAAATACAATTTTTATTATTACTATTTTGCAGAATTTTGTGCTCTATCTAACGACACTAAAATCAGTTTTTTATCATTTACCGTTTAGAAGATATTAGAAAAAAACTATATCAATCCCTTAACCAACTTTGAGGGGGGTGGGGGTGCCAGCAGGACTTTTTGAGGTGGGTCTGTTCAAAAATCTACTAATGTTGACATACTTTATTCACTGTATAAAGCATTTGCTTCTACTCAAAAACCGAAGTATCGGGCCATTTTTGAACAATAAGTCACTAAGCTATAAGACTCGAAGGCTGTAGCAAACTGAGTTTAATTTCTCTTTGATGTACTCAACATGATGCTCCCATGAAAGAATATCATCTATTATTACCACACCCAAAAATTTTGTCTTTCCCATCAAATCCAGAGAATCATCTTTTAGTTCTATTTTAGTTGGTTCATGTATTATTGACCTATTTGTTTTAAAAACAATGGCATTTGTTTTGCCACTATTCATAATTAAGTTTATTTTTTGTAAACCAGTTGCCTGCCTGCAGCATCATATTTTTTGTTTTCATTTCAACATTTAGCATATTGCTATCGTGCACCAAAATACTTGTATCATCTGCATAATTTGTTAACTGACAGAAATTGTCATAACCTTTAGATATTTCTTTAATATTATTTAAATGTATTATAAAAAGCATAGGTCCTAAGACACTGCCCTGCGGTACCCCAACCTGAATTGCGATTTTATCGGAAAAATATTTTTGGTTTTCATTTCTTATTAATACCTGTTGTTTTCTTCCAGAGAGGTAAGATCTGATTAATTCCAAGGGTGTTCCTCTTACTCCGCAACAATTTAATTTTTCTAACAATATTTTAAAATTCAAAGTATCATAAGCCTTTGATAAATCTAGAAACAGCCCTAGGGGAACCTTTCCCTCTTCCAAAGAATTGACAATGTACTGTACAAATTGAAATGCCGCAGTCCCCGTAGACCTCCCGCTTAGATATCCATGTTGGTTAGAACTTAGCTGATTATTTAAAACAAAAAACTCCATTAAACGTCTAGAAATGATGGTTTCAAGCAATTTAGAAAACGAAGGCAATAGGCTAATGGGTCTATAATTATCAATTTTTGAATTATCCCCTTTTTTAAAAACTAGCACAACAGGTGCATTCTTGAGACCATCTGGAAAGATGCCAAATTTTAGAGAATTATTAAATATGTGACAAAGGGGTTTGTTTAATTTGTGTTATGACATGTTTTAAAAGATTTGATGATATTTCATCATGTCCACTGTTTTGTTTGTTTTTAAGTTTTTTAGCTATTTCCAGAATTTCCTCATTGTCTGTTAGACGCATTTTTAGTGACTTTTCATTATACTCTATGTTTGAACTGAAAGGTATGTGCTGCAGATTATTAAGCAAATCTGAAGCAGCATTTACAAAAAAATTATTAAACTTGTTTGCCACAGACTTTAAATCTCCATTTACTTTAATTAGTGTTTTAGATATATTTTTACCTTTTATTTCATTCACAACGGCCCAGGTACTTTTTGTTTTATTATCGGAGTTTCTAAGTTTTTATTTGCAAAATGTCTTTTTTTCTGTTCAATTAAAAGATTATATTCCCTTTTCTTTTTATTACATAAATTGTTATACCTGTTAGTTCTATTAAAGTTAGTATATCTATCACTTTTTAATACATATAGGATATCTAATTGATTTTTACATTTCCTGATCTCAGGATCACTTTGTCTATATTTAAGCCTGTGAAAGTTTTTTTAAGGAAGTTTTTCTAACGGAAAACATTCATTAAATTTATTTACAGAAAGATGTTCATAAATGTGTTCCATTGATCACTTTAGTTTTTTTAGTTTCTAAGGAATACACTTGTTGCCAGTTTATTTCAGATAGTGCTCTTTTAAACTTCATTTTATTAAAATCACTAAAATTTCGTTTTTTAGTAAAAAAATTGTTCCTTTTTTTGTAGTATGAATAAGTTTCTGAGCAGTGTGATCTTAGATAAGAGAATGTAAAATTTCAAATTACTTATTAACCTCAAAATCTGTTAATATATTATCAATACAACTTTTATTGGTTTTTGTAATACGTGTATAATCCGTTATAGTATGAACTATGTTAAAAGAATTAATAAGTGATATAAGATCCAGTGTGTTTCTGGCCTTAAACTTAAAATCTATGTTAAAATCTTCAGCTAAAATTAAAATGTACTTATCTGAACATAGATGTAGCAGTTGTTCCATTTTATCTAAAAAACTTTAAAGTCCCCATTGGGAGGGTGATACAGAGACACAAAAATAAAAGTTGTATTGTTTATTTTTATTTGACAGCCACAACATTCAAATATATCATCTACACTAATAACATTAATGTCACCACTTGTTTTACACTGTAATTCTGGTCTTACATAAATTGCAATGCCACCGTCTTTATTTTCTTGTTGTCTACAAAAGCAAGCACAAAAAAAGTCACATTCAGGCCAATCACACAGAGAGGTCTGTTTTTATTTCATAACAAAATGTCAGAGATAAGTTGGGAATTTGTAAACGTAAGAGAAATGGATATAAATGAAAAGTTTGACAGATTTATGAGGGTTTTAGAGGAAGCATACTGTGAATGCTTTCCAGAAAAAAAAGTATAATGTGAGGGCTAATCAGAGTAATAAAATTAACTGGTTTAATAATGATTTGAAAGTTATGCGTGACCAATTACACTTTTTAGAACAACTTAAAAGACAGTATCGATCACCTGATATTGAGAGGACATGTAGGGACTTTAAAAGACGATACAAAATAGCAATACAAAATGCAAAAATCATGGCAAATAACAACATTATAAAAAATTCATGTAACCCAACAAAGTCAATGTGGCAAATCATAAATGAACATCGTGGTATAAAGAAAAAGTCAACTAACCATTCTAATAATATTAATCCTAATACTTTTAATGACTACTTTTCTCACATAGCTTCTAATTTAATTAAAGATATCCCACTTTCAAATTTAAATCCAATAGACCTAACTCCAGTTAATATAATAAATACATTTTTCTTCAAACAAGTAACTTTTAACACAGTTCGAGATGTTATTAATAGTTTAAAGAATAAAAACAGCCGTGACAATTTCGGATTACATGTAAAGTTAATTAAAACAATAAAAAATTTCATAATTATAACACTTCCCAAGCTAATAAATATATGCATCAAAGAGAAGATTTTTCCATCTGTTTTTAAAAAAGCCATAATTTGTCCAATCTCTAAAAAAGGGGATTCTAACCTACCAGAAAATTATCGACCAATCTCACTGCTCCCCATTATTTCAAAGATTGTAGAAAAGTGCATGGCACTACAAATGGTAGATTTTTTGAAGCTAACGGTATGTTTTCTGAGTGTCAGTTTGGTTTCCGTAAAAATAAAAGTACTGTTTTGGGCATTTTAAATCTAATATCATTTATTATTGAGTCTTTTCATAAGCTACAATTTAGCTCTGTCCTTTTCTGCGACTTGAGCAAGGCATTTGACTTGGTCAACCATGGAATCCTCTTGCAGAAACTTAAAAAGTATAATTTAAGTTCAGAGCGTTGAATTCATAAAATCCTATTTAAAGGATAGGGTGCAGGTTGTGAGGGTTGACGGGGTGTCATCAGCGGAGAGTGTATTAAATATTGGAGTACCACAAGGATCAGTACTGGGTCCAATTTTATTTTTAATTTACATAAATGATCTTCCAAACATTAAACAACAGGCTAAGTATACACTCTTTGCTGATGACACTACGGTAGCCTTTGCAGCTGATAATATTGAAGGGGTGCTGGAAGGTTCTGTGGAGGCCCGGAACAAAACTGAGCAATGGTTTGCTGCAAATAAGTTGGTTTTAAACGACAATAAGACAAACCAAGTAATTTTCACAATGAGAGATGTGGGTGATCTAAATGAGGGTGTTAGCGAGATTAGATTTTTGTTAGTTTCCTTAGACCCAAAACTTCAATGGGGCTCACACATTAACAATGTGTGTAGAAAACTAAATAAAAGCCTGTTTATTCTGAGAAAACTTTCAAGGTGCGTCTCACCAGAGCCATTACATACTGTTTATCACTCCATTTTTCACTCGCATCTTTCATATTCTATCCTTGCCTGGGGTCATGCGGCTGACACACACCGGGTGTTTGGCTTACAACGAAAGGCTCTGAGAGTTCTTGCGGGTCTGGGTTTTAGGGATGACTGCCGTCAGGCTTATAGAAAGCTTGGAATCCTCACTGTGCCATCACAGTCCATTTTGGAAAATCTTCGTTTTTTAAAGAAAAATATCAACCTCTACACAAGTCATGAGGAGATGCATGGTTATGACACCAGGCATAAACAAAACATGATACCGGCATACTGGCGTCTGAGAAGGTGTCACAACTGGACCGGGATATTGGGCAATAAATTTTTGTAATGTATTGCCAGAAAGTATCAGAATCTTGTCTGAAAAAAATTTGTTACCACAATTAGGCACTAAACAGTTTTTATTCTTTACAGGAATACCTTGGGTATAATTTTGACTTTAATTAGAGATTGTTTTCGTGTGTTTATATTTTAAACTGTTGTATTGTGTAAGTATTCTTTTGAATTAGTATAAGTATTTTAATATTGTTTGTTTGAAATAATGTTTGTTATTTATTTCTTTTTTAATATGTATAGGATAAGGTTTTATAACTATTTTTTTTTAACATTGCTGACTTGTGTAAATACATTTGTATGTGTATGTTGACATCAATAAATAATTTTGAATTTTTGAATTTTGAATTTTGAATATCACATATGTCATTTTTTATTTTGGTGTTTTATTTCTTTTTCAAAAATTTTCACTCTCACTGTAGTTAACATATTGTCTGGACAGTTGCCATTTTTTCTGGTAAGTAGGACAGCTTGGATTCCTTGCAGAATGTTTCAGGTCAGTGTATCTCGTTTGTTTGCAGTTTTGGCATAACAAATCTGTGGCTTTACAGTCTTAAGCAGCATGTTCACCACTGCCACTGGCAACATTCTTTATTTTTACAGTATTTGGAAACATGTCCAAATCTACAGCATCTGAAACACATGGCTAATGGCAGATATTCTTGGACATATACAGTTACAAGATCAAAGTAAATTTTTTCTTTTTTAAAAACCACTTTGCAATGCTTGGGGCTGCTTGGAAAATCTAATTTTCTTTAATAGGGTTTCGGCAAGTTTTCTAAGTAACTACTTTTAAGGATGACTTTTCAGTTACCACATTCATAATGTCTGGATTTTGTCTTAGAAGTCCTTCGACAAATTCATCATCACTGTACCCTTTTTCAATACCTGTTAACATAAACATTGGATCTGTCTTTCCTAGTTCTTTAATTGTGATGTCTTCCTTACTACCAAGTGCTTGTTATAGTTTATCTTGCTGACTTTTACTGTGGCTTTGTACTATTACTGCTCCAATTTTAAGAGAAATTATGTTTTTAAATCCCCCATCTATATCCTTGTCTTTCACACTTTTTTAAGTTCCTCCATAGTTGTTTTAGGGTCGGCGGTATTTGTTTTTTAAATAATAGTTTCTAGTTTTCATGTTCCATTAGGGGTGGGGTCCAGGGCTTATTGGTAATAACATTTCTAATTTGCACAGATTGTAAAGATTTTTCAGTTATTTTTGCATATGTCACTGTCGTGGTTGTACCTTCTCATAATTTAATTTATGCTTAAGTTCGTAATTTTCTTTTTCCAACTGCCCCATTCGATACACCATTCTGGTTAGCTGGTTTTGAATAATCCGAGTTGCTTCTATGATACTTCTTTGATCATTAAAAGTAAAAGCTGGTTCTCCAAATAATTCTCGATCTGTAGCATCATGAATTTTATCTAAAGCCTCAAGTACTGTTTCTATCATTAAATCACCCACTGCATTGTTTTGGTATATTTCTGTTTTTTTTTGTCATATTATTCTCCTTTTTAAAATCTGCTGCTTTGTTTTCCTTATTTGAATTCTCTTGTTGGTTATTTAGTTCCCGTTTGTCCGCTTTTGCTGAGGAAGCTGATTGGCTTCTTGATCTTTTATTAACATGTTCTCTGTTGTCTCTTGGTGTCCTGATCATAGTTTTTGACGGCCTAAAGATGCTACTTTTATTCGGTGGTTCTTGAGGATCCTTAATGCCAAAAATTATAATAACTTAAAACTACACTTAAAAAGTTCTGAGTCCGGTCCTGTACAGAATTTATCCTATGCAATATTACTTATCAGCAAACTATTACTTGTGTTATTTTATCAGACAAGTCCTTATAAAAGATAAATAAAAGTATACAAACTATTGTATATTTACTTAATAGCCGGAATTTTTATAAACTTTATAATGTTTTTTTCATTATTTATTTCTAAGAATAACTGTCTTGAATACGAAGAAAACTAAGAGCTGTAAAATACACGTCCGATCACGACGATATTTTACTAATATCAGTACATAATCAATAGCCAATTCAGGGCACCAGCTGACAAGTATTCCACCAAGATATAGCCAGCTGACTTCTTTATTTATTACCAGTAACAGATAAACTATCACCTGATGAAATTTTCAGTTGAGAGGAAGTCACTGAAAACACTTTTTTTTCATGTTCGTGTGACCAGCCAACGTATAATCCACCACTGTATAATCAACTGACTATTTTTTTTCTTAAAAATATTAAGCCAACTATAATTTAATAAATTTTTAAACGGGAAGAAATGACTAAAAATATATATTTTTTTATGTGCGTAAGCGGTTACTACTGCTCAACCCACCGTCGGCGCCGCAGCTGACGCTCACTACGATACATGTACAACTATACTGAAGCATTAAGGTAAATGCACTAGTAATTGACACCTTGTTAGTAGTTGACATCTCACCAATTTATCAAATAAAATAAGGCTTTTAAAGAAGTTTTTAACATTTTTAAAGTCACAAAACCATCTAGCATCATCTATGCGCCAACTCTCAAGTTCGTGTGTTATGACATTCAGTTGCTGCGAATTTTGCTAAACAGTAGTGATAAGAAGGTAAGTATTAAAAATATTTGGTTATTCAATTCAATTTTGCATGATCCTAGTTGTTGGTGTATAATATGATAGTGTAGACATCAAAGTTATTGTCTGTATTTGTAAAAACACATTTTTAACCTGCAAAAGGGTAATGAGCTTGGTGTCAAGCACTAACAGGCAAAAATGCAATTTTAGTAGTTGACATAACTGTCAAGTACTAGCATATTAGGCAGATGATCTTTTTTAAAGGTTTTTCGACTGTATTTATTCAGTAGTTAAGTGACCCTACTCCCATTTTCAATAATATAACTGTAGTCACTCATTCTAGTAGTTGACAACATGTCAATTACTAACATTCTAAGATGTCATCTACCAAAACGTGTATATTTACAAAAATTGGAGCAAGCTTGATAATGAAATCAAACTGCAATCAAAAAATTTTACACAAGATGATGTAGAAATGGGTAATGAGGTGTCTACAGATGTAGAAACTAACAATGTGATCTGATTTCTTCAATGTTACAGCTACCTGGGCCTTCTGCCATAACAAACCAACCACCTGTATCTAAAAAAATTGTGCCATCCCCTTTTAAATGTGTATTGTTTAGGCCTGAATCCAAACAGCTAACAGCAAAAAAAAAAAAAATGGGTAGTGGAAAAAGTACCTGCTGTAGCCAGCTCAAAGGAATGGCAGAATATCATGAAATTAAAGAAAATAAGAAGAGAAGAGAGGCAAAAGAAAAAGAAACAGAATGACGTTTTAAGAAAAGAGAAGCTTGAACAGCATAAAAAACACAAAAACGATCAAAACTCGTCATAGAAAAGCAAAAGCCACCTACAAAGAAAATACAATATTCATCAGGCAGTGAGGACGATGAATCCTGGGCTGAATCAGGTAGCACTATAGATGATATATCATATCTTCTGAAGAACATCAAACTGATAATGAAATTTAATTATCTGGCTAATCTAATTATAAACAAGGTGAATATGTATTGGTCAAATTTCCAGAAAATGTAAAAGAACATAAATATGTGTGCATTATTTAAAAGCTTTTCCAAAATATTGAAGCTAAAGTTTTGGCTATGAATTATTGCGACGAAACAAAAACTGTGTACCAAACCCAAAAATAATTATTTCTGGAGACAGAATAAAATATCAGTTTTCAAATCCTATAAACGTTGACGGTTAATAATGTTGTATTTGTATTCTTAATAAAATATTTCACAATCTGGCGTAAAAATGTTGTTTTTTTTGTTCAATGCAATTACCAGTACTTTGATACATCAACTACTAAACATTTTTTTATTACAATTGTCAAGTACAAACAATTTTTTGTAAATTTTATACAAAATGCTGTGTGTCTTAGATTCTTAAAATATTTGATGTTATCACATTCACAAGGAAATAAACTATGGATCCTTACTATTTTTGTTCTAGGAAATGATCAAATCGAAATATGCTTTATTGTTAAAGGAAAAAAAAATAATCTTGTTAACAAAGCTCAAAATAAAGAGAGAAAAATAATAAATAAATAAGCAATAATTTGCTAACCTAACCTACTTACACCATATTTGTATATATATATATATATATATATATATATATATATATATATATATATATATATATATATATATACACACATATACATATATATACACATATACATATATATACACATATACATATATATACACATACACATATATACACACACACACACATACACATATATACACACACACACACACACACACATACATATACACACACACATACGCACAACGTATGCTAAAATGAATAGAGAAATATAAAATGCAATAAAATAAAATAAAATAGAATATAAAAAAGTAAAAGCAGTAAAAACATGAATAAAAGCACATACCAACATATATGTATATATTTACACTTGAAACACATGCTAAAATTAAGATAAAAAGTATATAGTTAAAAAGATCTCCATTACGTTACAATAAAATAAAATAAAATAGAATACAATAAAGTATAAGCAATAAAAACATGAATAAAAGCAAATAACAACATATATGCATATATCTACACTCTCACCACATGCTAAAATTAATATAAAGAGTATAAGTCAAAAAGATATAAAATAAAATATAACGAAAAAAAAAAAAAGTACTTAGGTACAATATATCACCATAAAACTCTTCCAGGCTGTAATATGCCTTTAATCTTAAAATGTGTTTTACCCTATTACTAAACCTTCTCAAATTCCTAATACTTTTATATTGATCAGGTAGGTGATTGTATAATTTTAAGCTTTTAAGCTTTCATATATTAAAGAGTTTTTGGTAGATGAACTTCTCGGATACCTAGGTAATGGCAAGTTATTCCCATTACGTGTATTGTAGACACTTGGATTTATAGAGTTTTTAAATTTTTATGTACTAATATAACAGTCTCTAGTATGAAAAGGGATGGTAAGGTCAATATTTTTTCCCTTATAAACAATGGCCTACAGTGGTCCCTAGCTTTTACTTTGCATAGATAGATATACAGATATGATGGCAAAAAAATTTATTTCTGTTGCATTATAATGTCAATTACTAGTGTGTTTACCTTATCCGAGTTATTGACTAAAAGGAAATTGGTCATGAAAATCTGTTGCTGGCTTACGGACCATAAATTAATTTTAAATTTTTTTATTTTTATTCAATTTTATCTTGACAACGGTGGCAGACTTGCCACCGAAACGTGGATCCTTAGTTTTCTAGTTACTTGTTTTAATTTTTTGTTTTTGGGTTTTTAAGGGGGTTTCTGGATTTTGTTTAAAAAAAAACGATCCGTTTTTAGCGTGTACCCAAATAAATACCTACCATCATTTAAATGAACCCGCTTAACCAATACAGAATATATCTTCAATAATAAAAATAATAACATTATGCTGGAACAAGTTTTTAGTGTAAAATAAGGTTTAGCTTAATTTAAGTTATTTTTTGTGTTAACCATATTCATCGGAATGATTTAAACGGTTTAAAGTAAATTGCATTTGAAATGACAATATAAATATGAGAGTTAAATAGAGATAGGTATTCAAATGTTTTAAAATGTTTTTAACCCTGTTAACACGAAAAAACGCCTATAATCTCAAAGTGAGGTATAAGGGTCATGAATTTATCACTGAATCAGAAGACAAGTATTAGAATTAAGAGGCATATGACCTACTTTCACAGATTTTTGAAAATCTATCATAATTTTGGGAATTTCAAGGTCAGTACGTACAAGCCCATCCTGTTTATGTGCTATCTACCAAGAATAGAATACACACCTACATGTTTTAACAATTTTTTCAATTAAAAAAAAATCAAGTAAGGAATGTTATTTTCTATCCATCCCACTATTTTTTACGTCATAAAAAATCCTATTTTCTTCGCAACAACCACAAACACACAAAACAGGTGTATAATATAATTATCTAATAATCTGGATTAGTTATATACCTTTTTCAGGAGGATAACTGTTTAGTTGTTCGTCCTCTCTCGACACCTGGGCAATAATGGACGATGCGTCCATTTAAACATTTGTTATGGTCCTTACTGTTTTTTTTCACTATCTCTAATCTAATAAACACATTTAACACTAAAAATATTTTTTACACCTTCAATGAAAAATGGCAGATTATATTTTGGACCACCAATAAAATTAGACAGTAGACTAGCTAAGTAATGTTTTTCCAAACCAAGCCTAGTTTCCGCCATATTTATTAATGAATTGTTGCCAAAAATATAAAACACAACTTTACTATTTTGGACAGTTTGGTTACTAACTACTAATTTTTTGGCAACACTGGGATGCGTTCCATTAACTACATGCAGTATCCGCGGCAACAAACACTGTTTGATATCGAGTGTAGTGTAGGACGGTGTAGTGCTGTGTATCACTAAAAAGTGAACTATAGATTGTCCAACGTACCATTTTTCCAAGATCGTTTGACTGGGTAAGGTTGCCTCGTAAGCCTTGCAACATAGCGGACCATACGTCACATATGTATTTTGCTCATTATAATGAAGTTTTTAACCGTGTAGTTTGTGTTTTTTGTCAATATTAAAGAAATACTTTTCAATACTGTTAATTCCAGTTGTTACCGTAACTTCTTTATTTCCTATTAATAAATTATTTAACAATGATTATTCTAGCTGATTTTTAAATATTGTATATCGCGCTCTTTCGCCCTCATAGCATTATCCGTCTAGACATCCTTGTTTGCTAAGTTGGCGCCAAGGAACCAGCAGTGCGGTACATATGTGACGTAATAAGGCAACCTTACCTAGTCAAACGATCTTGCCATTTTTCGGGTGGCTAACCTGAAATAACCATAAATTGACGGAAATGACTTTTCTTGACAAAAGCAAGCAGTCCATAGAGTCATCTGATTCATCTGATTTGACATGACATTTGTCACCCAGTCACCCAGTGATGGACTTGTTGATTTTCTTTTTATTTTTTGTAATTTTTAGAAGTGCTAAAGGGTGTTTTTTAAAGTTTTTATTAATGTTTAGTGGGTTTGAGGACTATAAGATTTTGTGTCGTTTATATACTTTTTTTGGTTTGGACTTTTTTGACATTTTTTCTAGTTCATAATTTGTTTTATTTTGGGTAAGTATTGGGATTTGGGACTCGTATCCGCATCTAATGTAACCATACACTAGCAGCAGCCTGCTGGCCAACTACTCTGTGATTGTGTTCAAATTTCAACTATAATGATGAAGATCTTGAGAACGAGATGTTACTGCCAAAAAAAATCATTCAGATTCGTGATACGGCGCCCCAAAAAAACCCCGTGTATCAAAATTCATCAAAATCGGAGTTGCCGCAGGTTTTTAGAAAATTTCCAAAAATAGTTATAACGAGGACTGAATGCCAAACACCTAGTCCCGAATAGCTTTCCAGTGACGAAAATTTTTGTCCGTCATGCTCCAGGGCTCTTGATCTACTATAAAAAGTGAGTTACTGGCACGCATCCCTAGACAAGGAAATAGAGATACCTTAAAGAAATTTTAAAATTTAGTTTTTTAACCTTTCTTGGCTTTATAATAATAATCTCTTTTTAATATTCAATTCCATTTTAAACAAATAATTTACAAAAATCAATCCTTAACCATAAAAAACACGTTTGGAGCACGAAAACCAAAAGATGGGTTGGTGCATGAGGGGCAAGGGGAAAGAAAAACGCAGTCGTTGAGGTGCATAACACTGTCCGTCACTGGAACGTCATAAAATAGAACGAAATGCTTCAGCAGGCCGATTCTCAACCGCTGTCTCGAGTCGTAACGTATCGAGACGCTACCAAATGGTGATTCTTAACTTATTTGAGAGTCGATATCTTCCGAGTTCGTATGTCATTTAATTTCGGTAGCTATATAGGGTGCTGTCGAGAAGCATAGAAAATTATTGCAAGTTACCATATTAGGGGAGAGATACCTGTAAATGCTTAAATTTTCATTGATTTTCATGAAAGAGCCATTATATATTTTCAAAAATTGGTATGTAGTTTACTAATATATTAAAATAATGGAAGTTTTTTTTCATTTAAATTTTTCAAAATGGGGGCTGTACACTTAAATTCTTCTAAAAAGGTTAAAGAGAGACTTATTCTTAATCGGCGGACACTGTAGTATCGGTTCTAGTGATTTGAAAATTAAAAAATAACATTTTTGTAATTATTTACAAACCGCCGGACGCATCGCTGATTTTAATGAAATTTGGTATACGGGGGTTTTTGGGGCGCTGATTACGAATCTAAAAAATTTTTAGTCGGACACGTTTCGTTTTTGACACATTCATCATCAGACTTGATAACCAAAACTAACGTGAATTTACTATTTCCCCTCCTCGTTTTGCACTCAATTCTTGACTGAAAGCTAAATTGGTACTTAGTATTTGATTTGCAGTGCTACAAATCCCATTTTTCTATTTATTTTACCAGTTTTTCCATAAAAGCTCAAATCCGCCAAGTTAGCATTTTAGTTTTAATGGGCACATTCAGGAGTACTCAGCCGCTTAAACCGCTGGGTAAGCAGAGTGTCAAAACTGTCAAAATAAAGCATCCTATTGGTTAAATTTGAAAGTTTTGACACTCCGCATACTTAGCGGCTAAGCAGCTGAGTACTCCTGAATGCGCCCATTGTTTGTCTTAAGTGATACAACAATTCTTGTGGCCGACAGACGTTCGGTTACACGAACAATTTCGAAGTTAAAATAAGACACTGCTAAGATCCAAATAATGCACGACCTAAATCCGACATGCATAAAAGCAAGCACCATCCTTATTAAGGCAGTCTTTATCCTATTATTCATCTACGTAAAATCAAATGACAAAATAGGGCCGGTATTATTAGCGCTTAGCCTTATTTCGCTGTGCAATATTTCTCTAACTACAGCAGGCCGATTCTCGACGACCATCTCGGCACGTAAGATGCTACGAAATGGTGATTCTTAACTTATTCGATACTCGGTAACAAGTCGACAACTTCCGAGTTCGTACGTCATTTGATCTCGGTACCTTCGATGCTGTCGAGAAGAATAACGAAGCAATTTGATTGGTTAAAAATGTAATATTTGTCAAACGAAAGCAAATGGTACAAGGATTAGATTACTTCCGAGTTTTAGAGAAATAATTGTACAATATATATTTAAAAGAAGATCGACATTTTATTAACCAATAAATAATTTATAATTATTGTATTTTTACCTAGTTCTCTCTAAGCGAAAAGCAAAGTGCTTTAAGAGAAGGTGGCCCAACTTTCATTTGGACAGTTGAAATATGTGACGTCAAAGGTATTCTTTAAGAAAAAGAATGTCGTTATTTCTTTAGTGTTTTGTAAATGTCGTGTTAATCATGTTTATATTAGTAAGTAAATAGTGAAAAAAAATATTTTAACAATAATTGTATAAACTATATTTTAAATTTTGAATATAATCAAAAATGACACCAATGACGTCACATGTATCAGCTGTTTACTGTCATAACAAAGTTGGGCCACCTTCTCTCTAAGCACCTTGAGCGATAAGTCAAAATCAAGGAGATAAACTTATTAAAGTTTATCTCCTTGAGTCAAAATAACAAACGACATTTAGTTTACAACAATCTCTTATCAATGTATACTAAGTTTATAAACTTAACGTTTCGTTCTGTGGCCGTTTTGCTTCCGCCGTCGTCGACTTTTCAAATTGTTAAATAAAAAGGGTAGGTGCCAGACGTAAATTGAAGTTTAAGCTTAATTTATATACTTGACGTTTCGTTGTCGTTACCGTATTGCTGCCGCCGTTACCAATCGACCTTTGCAAATTGTTAAATAAAAAACCTATTGGTCGATAAACAAACGTCTGCGAACTACGCCGGCGACGATAAGTTAAAACTTGGCAAAGGATAACAATAACAAGCCAAATATGGCAACGCGTCCATATAAAAGGCCTTATTAAACGCCATAAAGTTTGAGCTTAATTTATATACTTGACGTTTCGTTGTCGTTACCGTATTGCTGCCGCCCTTACCGACTTTTGCAAATTGTTGAAAAAAAACTATTGGTCGATAAACAAACGTCGTTAAAACTTGGCAAAGGATAACAATAAACGCAAATGCGACAACGCGTTCCTATAAATGATTACATTAAACGCCATAAAGTTTAGGCTTCAACTTGACAAATCGTTGTCGTTGCCGTTACGCTTCTGCTGTCGCTGCAGTTTGAACATTGTTAATGAAACAATCCTGTTATCGATCACAAACGTCTGTTAACGACCAATAACAACAGTTTAAATTTGGTCAAGTTAATTAAACAACAAGCCAAATACGGCAACGACGATTATAAATGGTTAAATTAAACGCGATAAATTTAAGTTGCGAACGTAATTGAGTGGCAGCGGAAACGGTAGAGTTCAAACGCTGTTAGTTAAACATCGCTACGTCATACTTTAATAGCATCAAAATGCCCCAAACACACATCTCATCAAGTACAAAAACTATATATCTACAATTTGCGGCTGCTAGTTATTCTGTGCTACAATTAAGCGATGTCTTTGGTAAAAAATACATGGCAAGTCGGTTCTTTTGTATGTAAACATTTGGCTGATAATGACGTAGCTGTGTTGAACTTACAGGGTTCGTACTTTACGTCAAGTTTATAAATTAAGCAATGGGGGCAGTTGCCCCCCTCAGGAGCCCAAAAATACCTCATGGGTTGTTTATTGAAGGTGTCGTCTAAGCCTTTTTTTGGTTTATGTAAATAGCATGCCTAAGCCTCGTTGTTTACTTACCTTGGACGCATTCAGAATCGACGCCCGATAAGACATGCGCAATAAGCGTTGTCACAAAATGGGTAAATTTTACCACAAGGTTGTCTAATCTGAATGCGCCCCTGAAGTCTTTATTTTGTCCACTCTTTATTACGGACTACGAGTCGATATAAATTGAGAATCGCATTTTCGATAGGTTTCGAGTCGATGTCGAGTACTCGGTACCGACCGAGAGGTGACGTATACTACAAAGAAGCAATTTGATTGGTTGAAAATTAATTGTCAAATGAAATTGCGACGCATAAATATTTCGTAAGCAAAGAGAATAGACAAGAATAAAATAAAATACTCATAAAATAGATGAAAATATAAAAAATACTAAAAGCACAAAATGAAAAGGTCAAAGAGGTCAACAGGAAAACTTGCCAATATTGCCAATTGTACAGTTAAATATGTCAAAAAATTGTAGTTGCCAACATAACTTTCCCAATTTTACGCTGTACTACGGACTACGACTCGATGGATATGAGAATTACGTATTCGATAGGTTTCGAAAGGGATACCGAGAATTCGATATCGAACTCGAAGTCGTCTCGTATCGAGAAGTTAAGAATCCCACTGCTGAGCTACTCAGGATCGCTCTATATGCGTCACTGGAAAGCTACTCTGAATTACACTGATGATGCCAAACGGTTTATTTGACACAAAAGTGTATACTAGCTATAGGCATTTTTAAATATTGATCCGATGGGTTGGGGTAGATCCTATCAGCTATTTTTAAAATTTATTGGGATTTTTGTTATTTTATGAAAACGTATGATAGATTTAGCCTTCACACCAAAACAAAATATTTGCTTTGTTTTTGGTCGTGCAGTTATTTTTTAAGATTTTTACAATATTTAAGCTGTAGATAATTAATAAATATCAAATTATTGGTTTTTATATTTTTTCTACTTGTAATAAACACAAAATAAATCATTTAAACCCAAAAAACGAAACAGGCTGATTTTGACACTTCTGTTTAACCCGACTAACCCTGTCTTTAAACTGGGTCAGCAGGATCCAACCCGAGTTAAGGATCCCATCATGAACTCGGGTAGAGACTGGCCGATCCTTTTTTGAAGGGGTTTCATGGATCGGTTCAGCCCAGGCCCAATATTTGAAAATGCTTTATACCATTTTGTTATGCTAAACAGAACTATAAATAATTCAAATTAAGCTTGCAACATTGTTAAAAATCCCTTATTGGCATAATTTGTAGTTTACAAGAGTCTGTAGTGACCAGGAAAAATATTTCACTACAGTAAATAAAATTATAGAATTTTATTTTAATAATTGAAAATAAAAATATAGTTAAAATTAAATAAATAAAATAAAAATAAATTTAATTAAAATTTTATGGAAAAAGAAATAAGTTTATTTATTTGGATAGAACAAACAAAAAAGAAATATTATTTATTTGAATGAAAAAAAAAGTTTTTTGTAATTAATGATTTATTTTTTTAAAGACCAAATTCTAAAGTAAATTTAAATAATTTAAAAATATTTTCAAAATAAAAAATATTTTAAAAAGTATACAAGATTAAGAAAAAAAGCTGCTAAGTTTTTATCAAATTAAATTTAAATAAAATAAAAATAAAAACAATTTAATTAAAATAACTAAAGAGACGCTTACTTGAAAATTTTCTATCAGCTATCCAAATAGGAAATAAAATTAACAGTCTAAAAACCTAAATAGCACAAAGAGTAGTTACCAGCTAACGTTCCACGTAATTTTATGTAAAGTGGCAAAACGTAAGTTCTTGATTATTTACACTTAAACTGCAGGCATAACAAATCCGACTTTGCACCTTTTGCTTCATGGCAGAATTTTATACGGAATCCATGATGACAACCACCAAAACACTTAGCACAAATTGTAGACTGTTTCTTCTTGTATTTTTTATTGCATTTATTCAATAAATTATAAAAATTATTTAAAAAACACGATATTAACTGCCACAACAACAAGGAAAACTTGACCATCAATTGTTCATGGACTCTTATAGGTACTGGTTCAAAATTATGCCCAAGAGGGCTTTTTAACAATGTTGCAAGCTTAATTTAAACTATCTATAGTTTTCTATAGGCTGTGATCAAGGTGCTTAGAGATAAAGTACCCTAATTTTCATTTGACAGTTGATAGATGTGACGTCAAAGGAATCATTTTTTTTTTAAAGATCGTCATTTCTTTAGTGTTTTGTAAATAAGGTGTAAATCGTGTTTATATCTCTGAGTAAATAGTGGATTAAAAAGACTTTACCAATTGTATAAACTATATTTTAAATTTTAAATTTGTATAAAAAGACTCGAATGACGTCAATGTATCAGCTGTTTACTGTACATAACAAAGTTAGGACACTTTGAGCGCATTCAGATTCGACAACATTGGGGTAAACTTTACCCATTTTGTAACGTCGCCAAACGAATGTGTTCCTTAATGTATATTAATGTTGTAATTTAGGGTTGCCACCCGAAAAATGTTACGTTGGACAAACTATACATTTACAACCAATTTGGAAATTTCAAATTGACATTTAAACAATTGGTTAAACTTCACTTGTCAAATACAAATTTGATAAGTGAAGTTTAACCAATTGTTTAAATGACAATTTGAAATTTCAGAATTGGTTGTACATGTAGCATTATGTTCAGTTTTGATAAGGGCCCACATTCTTAACTTCTCGATAGGTGACGACTCGGTCGGTATCGAGTTCTCGATATCCCTTTCGAAACCTATCGGCCTTATTTTCTCATCGATTTTTAGGTAAATAATAGAGAATTATTGCAAGTTGCCTTATTAAGCTCAGAAATTATTAATACCGGCCTTATTTAAATAGTGCTTGTACCCATAATTTAGAGTTATTGCAAATAATTTTAACAGTACCATTAACCTAAAAAAAGGGAAAAATATTAGTAGATTTTCTTTATTGCTTTGTGTTGTAGGTTTTTTATAACATAATTACAGAAATACATTTGATAAAGCAAGGTTTTAAGTATTTTTACTTCTAAAAACTTTTCGATTTTGTGAACGGCAGCCGTTCGGTTAGACGAACAGTTCCGATGTTAAAATAAGACCAAAATAAAGCACGACCTAAAACCGACATAAATAAAGTCAGGCACTATACTTACTTAAGAGACAGCTTATCCTACTTTGCATCTGCGCAAGCTCAGATGTCAAAAGGCCGGTATTATTAGTGCCTGGCCTTATTTCACTGTGCAATAATTCTCTAATTAATAGGATAAAGACTTATTTAATAAGGATAGGGCCTAGTTATGGAACTTGGGAGATATGGACTCGGAATCGAGTTTCAAATAAGTTAAGAATTACCATTCTGTAGCGAGTTGATACGTTACATCTCGAGACAGCAGTTGCGCCTAACTTTTCGGGCCTTTACCGGGAGTCGATTTTGAATGCGCCCCTACTCTGTAAGCACCTTGGGCTGTGATGTCATAGAATCAATGTTGCCAGCTATTAGTTATTTAAGGTTTAGAAAATTATGTTGGTCCCTTGACTGTCAATATTCGTTTATGGTCGTGATAAACCGTGATTGTCTTGTGGACACGAAGTACAACGGATCTTGGGACGAGTACCGTTTGGGTGAACTGTCACTATTTATCCATTTTTTTTTGTCTTCTATAATTTTCTAGTGCTTGCTAGTAAAATAGTAAATCGACTTGGAATTTTTATATGTCGAAGATAAACAAATATTCCATTGCTAAAACGTGATTGTTTTGGATAAGCTGTATTATCAAAGAAGGTTAGTAATTTTGTATTGTTTTTCTTGTCAAATGCGTCATTCCCTATAATCTCATTCATGTTCTTAAAAGTTTTCTAATTTTAATTTAATTTTCTTAGTAACTGTTGTTAAAATCAATTTCTAACTCAGAAAATACCGGTTTATAATAAATACATTTACTATTATCATCCTAAATACAAAATTAAATAGGTAATGTTACGCCCTTGAAATAATTTCTTAATTCCGCCCCCCTTTGTTTTTATCTTTATTTTGATCCACCTTAAGTAAAATTAGCTTGTATACTTAAATTTTACAAAAGATAAACATATGCATGACTCTGCACTGTCTTTCTAAATGCACATATTAACAGATTAAGAAACAATAGTGGTTATGGTAATGCTGTATACATGTCTGTCTTAAATCACACTAATTACCTAGCTTTTATTAGAATGAAATAACTTTCTCCTTTTCTAATATTATTAGAGGTGGTATTGTCATGGTATAATTTATACAAATATTTAAGGTATCAAATCAGTCCATTAATCGTTTGACAATTAATTTTGACTAATACATCATTAATGTACAAATCTGTTCATAAAAGTGTTGTACAGCTATTTTAGGCTAGAGTAAATCAGGGTTTTATAAATGTCTTTAAATTTGTCACTGACATTGATTAGTCGGTTTTTAACAAGAAAAGTTTTTGATTTTTTATTGGAACAATATGCCACAACTTGATTCTATTTAAAGAACTTAAGTAATTGCCCACATACAAGATGGCATACCGATTAGAGATGTCGCCCATATTATGAATACCAGTAAAAATACAGTCCAAAAAATAAAATGTCAATAGGAAATTGAAGGAACGCTGGGGAAAAAAACCCAACAGGCAGACCTAGAATATCTACCCATGAAGAAGACTATGTCCTTATAAGGTATTTGCAAGCCAATCCATTTCAAGTTGCTCTAAATGCTATAGAACGAACAAATTTCCTGGATCTCGACCAACGGCCTGTCGAAGAATTAAAAACTCACATCTTAGTTAGTTAGTAGTTAGTAGTAGTTAGTAGTATTTATTGATATCAAGATACAAAATTGTACATATACATGTCATAAAATTTAAAACTATGTTGCTGCAAAGAAATTAGTTCTAAGTAATGAACATAAACAGGGCAGAATCATTTTTGACCTCAAAAATATTCTAAGGAAAAATTGGGATAATGTGGTGTGGCACTGATAAAAAGTGTTCCAATCAACTTCCGACAGACATATCAGAGTATACAGACCAAATAAAACTAGATACAATGAAGAATATATTAACAATTCTGATCGATCTGGCAAATTTTCGTTAAATGTGTGTGCTTGGTTAAGTAGACATAAACTGGGAGTGTGTTGGATTTAAATGAAAGATTTAATGCAATCACATATAAAAATAATTTGGAAAATGTGATGTTGCCTAGTTTTAGACATCATTTCCCCGGAGACAATTTCATACTGCAGCAAGAAAATTGTCCAGTCCATAATGCCCAAATAATAAACGAGTGGTTTGTAACAAACAATGTTGAAACTGCCTGCAAATTGTCCTGATGTCAATATAATTGAAATCTTGTGGGGCATGATGACTAAAAAATATAAGATAAAAATAGAGACACATTGATAATTTTTTTAAAACAAACATGGGATGAGTTAAGTGATGATCCTCTGTTAATCGCAAACCTTTATTCTTCTATACCCTTGGGCTAAATGAAATTTTAGAAAGAATGACAAACAATGACAAAATATTAGATATTACTGTTTTTTAATTGTTACAGATGTTATTTACATATTTTTTCTAAAATCTGAAATTTATTATAGATCATTTATTGTTAAATTTTGTGATTTTATAAATATATTTGCTGATATTTTTTAAAAATAAAATTATTTAAAAGAAACATTTGAAATGGATTGACACCTCATCATATAATTTTAAAAAATGATGTATATTTGTATATTATTGTACAACTTTTTTGAAATACTGGATATTGCAGGCAGGTTTACACGATATACAACTGTTTATTGAACAGAACTGTACTCTGGAATGTACTGCATCAGTCATAAGTAGCAAGTAATAATAACTTTGGGTCCTTGGATATAAAACTACGTGGATTAATAATAATTTTCACTTTAAAAAGTAATAAAGGCATAATCATAATAAGATTAATCTGTCATATTTACCTTTATGTACAATCTTAAAGAAAGCTTTAATTGACTTAAACATGTTATTTAAATACAGGGTGGCCGCCGAGGTATCCCAGAAACTTTGGATATAAATTAAACAATGAAATTTAGGAAAAAAAACTTCATATAAACATATGTCCTAAACGTCTTAGTTTTTTATTTATTTATTTTTTTATTGAAATACACTACAGAGACATGTCTCCAAATGGTAACATTTTTAAAAGTAAAAGTTTACAAAATTAATCACTAGGAATAATATACATAAATTCATTATCACTAAAACAAATATCTAAAAGTTTATAAACATTAATATGTATATAGAAAACAACAACGAACCAAAACAAAAATCCATGACACAAAAATGACACTTCCTATATATTTCTTTTTAAGGTTTCAAGTTTAACAGAAAACAAATCTATTGCTGAATAATTGTTGATTAATCGATCAATAAACGCGGTCATACCATAATTTGTTCTGTGTGCATTTGCATGAAAGAGATGTCTAGATCTGGTGTGCCGACTTGGAATTCTAAAATTGATCTTTTCCAAAAGTACATAGCAGTCAATTAAATCATTGACAACCTTATACAAAAAAGCAGTAAGGCTCTTCTTCGTCTGCACTACAGAGTAGACATCCCTGCCAACAACAATCTAATATTGTAGCCCACATTTTGATAGGGAAAATGGTGATTATAGAGTAAAATTTTTACAAATTTATTCTGCACACGTTCCAATCTGTTAATGTAGCAGTTATAGAACGGTGCCCAAATAATGCTGTTGCATTCCATTATGCTTCTAACCAAACTATAATATAATAATTTTATAACTTTAGTGTTGTTAATGTGCCTGAAATTTCTCTATAAAAACCTAACATTCTAAAACTCTTTAAAACAATACTATCCACATGTAAATTAAAACTTAATTCCCTATCAAAGATAACACCTAAATCATTAAAATGTGTAACAGATTCCAAAATAGTATCACCAATTTTGTACTAATATATCACAGGTGAATGGTTTTTATAAAAACGTATGGCTTTACATTTACTTACATTTAAACTTAAATACGTAGGGTGTTCAGTAAGTTATGAGATACTTTGTAACTAAACGGTGTAGGAAAGTAACATTGATGTTTTTTGTTTGTACATGTCATGACATGTCGTAGTCCTACATAGTTATTAGTAAACTATCAGTTTTGCACCAGTTCGTGTCCAGCGATTTTAGCGCAATGGCGTCGTGGACGACTATCGAGTGCCATGCAATTTTGAAATACAACTTTTCACGTGGGTTATCTCAAAAACAGTGTTTAGAAGAAATGAAGCCTATACTTGGTGATGACTGTCCATCTCGTGCGACCATATACAGATGGTACAAACAATACAGCGGGGCTCGTTTTCGCTTCAAGACGCCTCACGCTCAGGTCGACCGTGTGAAGTAGTTACCCCAGAAAACATATCTGCCGTCCAAAAAGATATAGAAACAAACCGACGAATTACCTATCGACAGTTAAAAGAGACAAAACATTAGTTTAGCAACATTACACACAATCATACATGAGCACTTGGGTTTTAGAAAAATTTGTACTCTTTGGGTTCCACACAAGTTAACTCCCGAGCAGCAGACACAAAGAGTAAATTGGTGTAAAAAAACATGTCCAAATTCTAAGGAGGGTAAATCTAAAGACATAGTTTCGATCGTCACGGAAGATGAAACTTATCTTAATTATTACGACGTTCCAACTAAACAACGGAATAAGATATGGGTTCTCGAAGGTGAAGAAACTCCGACCGAAGTTCGCAAATCAAGATCTGTAAAAAAAATAATGATAGTTGTTTTCTTTGGTTCAAGAGGAATAATTGAACGTGTTGTGCTCCGTGAACAGAAGACCGTAAATGCTCTCTGGTACACTACAGTATGCCTTTCAAAACTTATAGAAAAGTTAAGAGTGATTCGCCCAAACTCGCAACTCGCTAGCTGGTACCTTCATCATAACAATGCCCCACCTCATCGAGCTGAACTTACCAGTTAATTTTTGACAGATGCAGGCTTGAGACTTTTGGAACATCCGCCCTATAGCCCCGACTTGGCGCCGTGTTCCTTTGGGTTGTTTTCTTTTGTCAAGAGCCAACTGAAAGGACAAAAGTTTAAAACTGAGGACACGCTACTGGCGGCCTGGGATAAAATATGCGCTGAAATTTCAAATGAAAAGTGAAAAGCTATTTTCAGTGACTGGTTTGTTAGAATGGAAAAGTGTATTCAATGTGGTAAAAATTATTTTGAAAAAATCAAATAAATGTACGTATATACCCTACGTAATTCCTATTACCCTATGCTACTAAACTATTTAGATCTTGTTGAACCAATTGACAATTGGAAAAAGAGCGAATGACAGCATAAAAGTTTAAGTCATCAGCATATAACAAGCACTTACAGATTTTAAAAACACTTATTATATCGTTTATGTATAAGAGAAATAAAATGAAACCCAAATGGGAGCCCTGAGGAACACCAGACGAAACGGATATTTTTTGAGATGTTGCATAACAGACTGTTTCCGCGATGACATGTAAGAATGAATCCATCGCAGAAAGGCACCATTCACTTCAAGCCGCTTTAGCTTCAGTAATAGTAATTCATGGCAAACACTGTCAAATACCTTTGCTAAGTCAGTGTATATGGTGTCTACTTGAAAACCGGCCTCAACATTATTGATTAAAAAGTCCTGATACAACCCATGATTTGTGGTGGCTGATCTACCTTGAAAAACCCGTGCTGTTCAACTCCAATATGAGGCCAGAAAGAACTAAAAATTCCATCTGTCAAAATGGATTCGAATATCTTCGGTAAAATTGACAGCAGGGAAATGCCTCTATAATTCTCGATTAAATTACGATCTCCTGTTTTAAAAATTGGAAACAGGTTAGATTCTTTCCACATACCCGGAAAAATTCCAAATTCAAATGAATATTGAAAAATCTTACAGAAAGGAACAGTTATGGAGGAACAACATTTTTTAATAAAGAGAGGAGTTAGTCTGTCCTTGTTACAATCGAGACCATTAATTTTTGCCTCTATTTCCCCCACTGTAACGCTGTGACTTGTCAAAGAAACTACTTTCTGAATATTTTTCATTTTGGGCATTTCCAGACCAGAATGATCACAGTAGGAGGACTGAAAGTGATTAGCAAAAGCGGTGACTATTTCGCTAGGACCCTGTATTTTTAGATTATTAAATTCCATAGTCTTTGGAATGCCATTATCTCTGCATATTTTGGATCCAGTCGAACTTGTAGAGGAGGGTGAAAAGAACCGACTTTACAGATTGGATTAGTATCTTCGGGTACCAGACACTGCTCAAAACCGTCGCACAGAACCAAATCTAGCGTTCTATTAAGGATGTTTTGAATACCATCAACTTATTTTAACTCCAGATAAAAAATGTGACTGATTAAGGCCTCAGCGGTATCATTGGTTATCTCCTTTGGCACAAGAAAGTTGTTATCTTCTTCCCAAGGCCACTCTATCGCCAGTAGATTGAAATCACCGGTTATTAGAAACTTAGCTTTCGGGTTAGTGTTCCGAACCTCCTCCATTGAATTTACGTAAGAAATATAGGCCTCCGTGGGAGATCCTAGGCGAAAGTACACAACTCCAAACATGATGACATCTTTAGTATCCGTTACTATTACCCATAATTCTTCATAAAACTGAGTAGCGCTAGCTTTTATTAACTTGGAAGTCCTGGTTTCAAAAATAGCAGCAAGAACACCTTCACCCCGAGTCTGTGGTAAAATATTATAATCTCGGTCTTGTCTAAATAAGCTGTAAGTAGATGGAAAGATTAAATATTATACAATCATAATTTGCACCATTTACGGCAGACAAAGTCTCTAGGGTTTTCGTTCGGAGACCTCTAACGTTTTGGTAGTATACAGATATTAGCGATGATTCTTTTTCAGCTGAACGTGTCTCTGTCGAAGTCACAATATAATCCATTGAAAAGTAAGCAACGAAAAAGTCTCTGAGACTCGCAATTAGAATACTGCTCTTGTTGTGGTTGGGAAATATTATCTTGGTTCAAAGATATATCATTCCCTGTCGAAGCAATCCGACTATCACTTACTAAATTACTGTTTTTACTAGTCATGTACCTTTTTAAAATAAATTTGACCATAATGAAGGAAGCCGTGATGTGTGTAAATTGATAGTGGCAAAAAGGAGACAGTTTTTCTAGGTGGAAGTACAGACGCAATTTCTAAGTTCTGTTCCTCAATGATTTGATTCAGAACAGGTCGGCCTGCATGAAGCGGCGGTCCCAAAAAATGAAATTAGTATTGGAACACGCGCTTAGGAGGGATTCACAACTCTCCGATGTAGTGCCTCGACCTTTTATTGCATTCTGTGAACCCCATAGCATAATAACATGAACTTCCTTGGTAAACCCTTTGCAAAATGACTGACATAGTTAAACTAGGTCATTAAACAATGGCCTATGACGCCATTGACAGTTAACATCATACATTTAGGTGTTATTTTTAAAATGGGTTATGAAACCTCGCACATTTTCGTCCCCCACAATAAGTATTTGTGGTTTCTTTATCTGATGTGTTATTTTTTTAAGTTGTTAAGTTTTTAATAACTTTTATACCAGTTTAAATATTTTTAAAAATTTGAGTGACCTCTCCTGTGCGTCAAAAGATATTTTTGGGCATACAAGAAAAAAAATTTACCAGTATCATTTATGAGAGGCTTAAGGTAAATATTTTTAAGAAAAAATGGTACGCCACTGCATTTTTCTAAAATAAAAATATATTTTTTAAATTACCATTTAGTTTGACACAAATATGATCCCATAACTTTTTAAATTTGATGCACGAGTTTCGCGTAAATAAATAAAAACCATTTCTCGGCACGGTCAAATCCCTATCTAATTAAAGAATAAAAAATAACAAAGGTAAGTTTTTACTGTAGAATTTGATATTAGCAATACGAAATGACCATGCAAAGAAATGGTTTTTATTTATTTATGTGTATTTACAAGTAATTAAAGTTACTAGTTTTTTAAATTGTATTATTAATTTCACTAAATTGTTCTTTTTTTTCAAAGCTATTGTTAAACCTGTTGAAGTAACATTTTTTAAAATGATTTTTATTTTTTAGCAGCTAAATAAATTAAAAATGTATCTGAAATTTTACTAAAATAGGGAACCTGGTAAATTTATTTACTTGCTTTTTTACCAAAGGATGGGACGATAAAGAGTATAAAAATAATAAAATATATACAAGCTGTTACAAATTCGAGGAACACCATTAGAATCTCGAAAACGGTAAGAGATACAGGGAATTAGGGCAAAGTTGCGCATTTTTATGCTTAACAATATACTGTTTTAAAAATTTGCAGCCGTTCCGGAATAATCCGGCAATAACCGAAATTTTGCGTTGCAACAGTTTTTATTTTTTTATCGATTTATTTGAAGAGATATTTTAAAGCTAAGGACACATTAACGTTGCCACTTTCTCTGTTCTATAAAATGATATCAACTATCAACGTTAGTTTTATAATATCTCTTTAAATAAACCGAGAAAACAATAAAAACTGTTTCGCAAAATTTCGAGTTTTGCCGGATAGTTCTGGAACGGCTGCAAATTTTTAAATTATTGAAACGGGATATTGTTAGGCATAAAAATGCGCAACTATGCCTCAATTTAACCAACCCTGTATTTCTTACTGTTTCCGAGATCCTAATGGTGTTCCTGGAATTTGTACAGCCTGTATATTAAAAGAAAAAAACATTTTTAAAAGTATACAAATAATTTAAGTTTTTTAATGACCATAAAAGGTGCTAGTGCCTCAGATGAGGTTTGTATTACTTGCATCTGATAAAATTAATTTAAAAAAATAGATGTTTTTGTATATTTAAACTGTATTTACTAATCTAGACCTTAAATAGTAATTTATATAACAAGTATATAAAGTGATACTTCCTTTTACAATTTAGAGCTGTCACCAATATGTCAAAAAAATGCAGACCTTGGTTATATTATCGTTCTAAGTTTCATCAAAATATACCGAACGGTTCAGAAATTAGAAGGGAGACGGCTGTATAACTAGCGATGATAAAAGTATCTGGCAATAAAAAAAATGGTTTGTACACCTATCTAAAAAGAAAAAATTGAAAATTAGGTTTCTTAAAATGTTTTCAAACCCTTGGATTATTACCTGTACAGATAGAATGCGAACTAATAAACGCAACCATTACCAACAGCCAAGCGTCTATGTAGAAGAAGAAGGAGAACAACATATTAAAAAATCAGCTGATCTAAAATTCTTTTCCGAAAACGTTTCTACCTCCTATACTATAAGTCTAAGCGTTTTCGACGAATTTAAAAGTATTTGACAAATAAGCATGTTTGCAGACCCAAAAATATTTATTTATTTTTTTCTATAAACAAACTCTTGGTATTTTATTTTATATAAAATTTGGTTTAACAGGCCTTAATTTAACTAAGTTTTTATGAAGATTAAAAAGATATTAATACAGGGTGTTTAAAAAATTAGATTAAAAATGATATTGAGAAAACTACCAAAAATCAATTTTTTAAATGAAAACCCCCAAATTTTATATTTTTATCTTAGTTTTCTTTTAAAATAAGGGTAAATTTGTAAAAAGTTGCTTATTCCTAAAAGGATTAGTTTTCGAGGTATTTCCAATAAAATATTTTTATTTGACTAATAAACTGCAGATGTAAATTTAAGTTAAATGGATTCTTAGTTGGATGGCGATAAATGACAGACGCAGAATAACATACATTAATTTATTTAGCATTTTATTGTCTTTTAACACCTTCTTAACCAACTAAGAATACATTATAACTTAAATTTAAATCTGCAGCTTATTAGCAAAATTAAAATATTTGGTTAAAAATATCTCAAAGGAAAACTGGAGCTGCCTGTATATTTTAACAATTTTGGATTTCTGAGACAATTCTTATTGCAAATGTGACATTTTTAAAAGTTTTAACAGTTACTGATTTTTATGAGAGCGATTTTTAATATTCCATGGAGGTTGCCATGATCCTTTCTTTATGTCCTCATTTTTAATCGGATCACAAATAAATAATATCGTTAGCTTCGTCAAAAAATCCTTTTTACAAAAAGTACTGGTCTAAAAAGAGTTGCCATTTAAAAAATATTAATAAAACACAAAAATATCAATGTGGCAACTTGTTTTATTCCTACTATCATTCATTGAAGTCATTGGGCTCCTTAGAGTAATTTGGGTCCAATCATGGCAACTTAGATAAAATATTAAAAATGGTTCTAAAAAATCAAGTAGGCTTAAAAACATTTTAAAATGTCACATTGTATTTAAATTTGTCTCTGGAATTCAAAAATGTTTAAATAGACAGGGTGTTCCATTGAAAAATCAAAGCCATTGTCAGTTAAACTGGAAGTGACTGAAAAGTGAAAAATATGTGAAAACTCTCCTCCAGTCCCGCTTTTTGATGGACTCTCCCGCGTCCTGCCAAATTTTAAAAATGTCCCGCTGTTTAGAGAATATCTGCATTTCTTATTTTAAATGTACTGTAAAATTGTATAAAATGTTGGTAACTGTAGAGGACTGTAGAGGACAAGAGGACCTTTTTCTCTTTGACTGAGGAACCTATCCTCAATATCTTTTAAAGGTTTTTCTTTAAAAAACATTAATTGTTATGTTATGTCTTGCAAACGGTTGGACTTGGGTATTAAACATTATACATTATGTTTAAACTTTTACGCAGAATCTAATATAAAATAAATATGTAACGTGTTTCATTTAAAATAAGGAAGTTTACAATAACTTCCGGTATAACCGGAAGTGCTTGAACTCTCACAACATTTTAGTTGTATGTCCCCAACTGACTTATGATATATTTTTTGTTTTGTCGCTTTCTGTCATCACTCGCCATAAAAAAGTGCATAGTGGTTTATATTTTTAAAAAGTAAGCCTAATAAAAATATTTAAAAATATACAAGGTGTTCCATAGCAAATGTATTTAAAAATGTAAAAATGGTCAAGATCTGAAAATCGGTCAGTCTCAAAAAGAGATATTAGGAATATTAGATTTCTGATATACATATCCTACAATTTTCGAGATACCCCGTAAAACTATCGAAAATAAAACGCCCTGTACATAGGAAAACATTAGAATTGATTAATAAGTGTCACAATGTACAACAATTTTCAAATGTAAATTTTGCTTCAATTTTCCATCGAAATAACAACATATCACCATAGAGAACGAAATTTTATTACTATTTGTTAAGCTGTTTTTAAATAAAACTAATTGGTTCCATGCTTTGTAAGTCTCGACACACATTGAACATATTATAATTATTTAAGCTATACAGAGTTTAAACTTCTTTCTGCAAAAAACAAATATTGACGTAAACTGTTGGCAGGTTAAGCCTATGCATTGGTTTTTAAATTTCTTTTATAGGATCATGTTAAAAATAGCTGCAAAATTAATGTGGGTGATATAAGCCGAATGTTTACCTTAACATCCTTATCAAGCCTTGACCTTATTAAACCTTGACAGTTGCTAATAAAAAAGGTGAAGAATATGGTACACTTAAAAATGTTTTGTAAGGTCTCTCCTTTAGTTGAAAGTAATTAACTATATTTATTTAAAACAATGCGCATTGTTTATAAAATAAACTTAAATAATAAATTAATTTATATTCTAATAAGTATTATACAGACTCTTTACGGATGGGGTTTACATGAGGCCAAATGGATAAAAAAATCATTTTCCGACAAAAAGTTATTTTTCATAAAAAATTTTACTTGTAAAAAAATACGATTTACGAATAAAAACATGTTAATTTTGTATACAGGGTACGTAAAAACTTGAAAAACATATTTTTTCTTTATGAGTAAACTACCTTTTTTAATTTTTTTTAGCAAAATATCATTTAGAAAATTTATTTAAAATAGATTTTTGAATGTGTCAGGGGTATCAAACGAATGTGATCAAGGTGTTTTTGCCAAGTTATAGAGTTTAATAAAATTTTGTATTAATGCTTTTATCGGTTACAAACTTTATTCTAAATAAATTTTCCTAATGACATTTTGCATAAAAATGAAAAATTAAGGTAGTTTACTTTTGAAGAAAAATCATGTTTTTTAAGTGTTTGCGAACCCTGTATACAAAATCAACATTTTCTATTCGCAAATCATATTTTTTTTACAAACAAAAATTTGTATGAAAATATTTGTTTTTTTTTTGAAAAATAAAATTTTTGGTCCATTTGTCCTCTTGTAAACCCCAATCGTGGACAGTATTGGACACAATTTGGTTTTTGGATCTTTTTTTTAAGTTAAGAAATAAAAAAGTTATAGGCATTTAAAATGTGGACTAGTTAGATTGGACGCACTGCACATATATGTTTGGTTAACTCTTAATTTTGGTCACACGAAATCTGTGGTTTTTCTGTATACCATTAATTAGCGGATTCCCTGTATAAGACGTAAATGATGTGAAATCTTATTCTAAGGGAAATTTTAGCCTTATTGAACAAAAAAAAGCAAAAATTTACGTTGGTTTTTTGAAGTTATCTAAAAATACTTAAATGCTTATGGCATAAAAAAGTTATGATATTTTTTTGAAATTTAAGTGTAATAAGGACTATTTCTGAGAGTTAGTTAAATTAAATCTAATCTTTTTACGAGGTAGGCCAATTTCCCACCTTGGTGATTTTGAACCCTATGAGGTGATTGGAAAAGTACGTTTGTTCCAATTTTTTAATTGGAGGCTATGCTTTTAAAATATGATATAACTTTTAATTCTAAACAAGTTTCCTCTATTCATGTTTGTTAATTTGCACTCACCTCGTATGCACTAGGATTTATTTTAATTTTGATCAGTGTTTTGTGAGTTTCGCTCTATGCAGGTATTTTTATCAAGAATATATTTTTCTTTTTTGAGAAATCAAAAATAAAAAGTTTTTCATATGGTTGAACATTTATGGCAGTTACTGTATAATCTGTATAATGGTTTTGTTTGGATTATGGTTAAGGTTTAGTATAATTTTGATTTTAGAAAAAATGGCGAACAGATCAGGTGCAGCCCAAAGACCTAACGGTCAAACTCAAGGCAAGATCTGTCAGTTCAAATTGGTGTTATTAGGAGAAAGTGCCGTAGGCAAGTCCAGCTTAGTTCTGCGATTTGTCAAAGGCCAGTTTCACGAATATCAAGAAAGTACCATCGGAGCAGCTTTTCTAACTCAAACAATTTGTCTGGACGACACTACAGTCAAGTTTGAAATATGGGATACTGCAGGACAGGAAAGGTTAGTACCCAAAGTTGCTAATTTAAACTTCAAAAAGAATTCAACTTATACAAGTAAAATTATTTTTTGGCAAAACTCTGGTTTTTCTTTAGGCAAAGGTGAATCAAATTTGTCATTTTTAAATGTCCCGTCATTCACGTGAGTCCTATTACTCGCGTGATTTTTAGTGGAGGAAAGAAAAGGGATATTTATATCCATTTCAAAAGGTTCATAGGCAAGGCGTGGAAAGGAGACGGTCTAACATGTGTAGAACGCTAACAACTGATTAGACAAAGAATGTCTGCATGTAAACACAGTGGTGCATCGGTCCCACTTTGTTATTGCTTTTCTTGTCTATGAACCTTTTGAATTGGCTGCATATGTATACAGGGTATTATGCAGCATACTGCACATATTAACCCTTTTAGGACGGCACCATGTAGTACATGCATTGACGTGTGAACGGCAGGTTTTGTTTTGTGAGATGGACTAGTGGTATATATGTACATGTATGTATTTTAGTGAAATAATATTTTACACTAGTTATTAAAACTTTCAATTTATTTTAACTTTTAAACTAAGATATGTTTAAAGTGCAGATACAGTGGGTCCATGGATGGACTTAACTGTGTGTGTATTTTTTTATATTTCGAAAAAAGTTATTCTTCATAAAAATGTTTGCTTTTTCTGAAATAATAAAATCTATAATAAAAATTACTCTATGGTGTACAAGGTGATTTAAAATCAGAAAAATATTAATTTGAAAAATAAAAAAACAAAATGCAAAAAATACATTATTGAAACTACTTTATTAAAAGGCATTAAAAAGTAATTAAAAAGTCAAATACACTTTTTTCATATTACTTATGATTACTTGGAAATAAATGTTTTTTCTTCATAAAAATTATCTATTTATCTCTTTGTTTTATTGCTCTGATACTAAGTCAATTCGCCAGTTCTTCCGTTCGGATCATATGAGCTATTGCTCATAAGCTTGCCCGGCTTTGTCTGTGGAAAATCTGGATAATCGAGCTCGAAACTCCCAGACTTTCCTAGCATATGAATAAGAAACACTTCAAACAATTAACACAAGCGATGAACTTCTGAACATGCATAAATTGTGGCTGTCAAACCAAGAGCTGCTACTGGTATCGCGCATAACCGTCACTTTCACCACTGACGTCAAGGCATGCGCACCTCCTCGACCATACGAAGACATCATGTGTTTAACACCGAAAAGTAAAAACCTCAGCCTTTAGGGCTCTTCACTCACAGCGCTTAGCCCCAGAAGAAAGAAGCCCCAATTTAGCGTGAATATTTTGTCGATCCCCAAGGGTACAGCAACGCCCGTACGACTCCTTCAGCCGCCTACCCGGGAAATCTATGTAGACTTCTACGTAAACGTGAACCGCACTACTCGGAGACCGCGGAAAAAATGATCAAGTTCAAAAATTCTTTAAGTAATAACCCCAAATGTTTTATTTTAATATTCAACACAACAACATTTACCAAAAAGTAAAAAATGTTTATTACTTTCTTATGTTATTTAAAAAGTAGTTAAAAAATATTTGGATTATGAGGGAATCACAAGACTGGTGGAGGAGAACACCAGGACAGCGTCAGGCGAAAGAGTTCATCAAGGCTTACTCGCCAGAATTTACAAAAGACCTTCTGAATTATAACCGGAAGGCAGTAAGAATAATAGTGGGTCAACTGACAGGTCATTGCAGACTGAATAAACACATGGAAACTATGGGCCTGGCAGAAGAAAACCTATGTAGGTTCTGCCAGGAGGAGGAAGAAACCGCAGAACACATATGGTGCTACTGCGAAGCCCTTTGTCGTCTGCGGTTTGCAAGGCTGGGTGAAGAAAAACCTAAAGCGGCAAGATATACCAAGGGGCCAGTTTCAAGCTTGTGGAGTCTGATTAAACAGACCGGCTTGGATAGCGTGCTCTAACCTATGGACGGAGGACACACAATAAACCTGAGCAGGTTGCAGTGTTAGAGGATATGCAATCCACCTCCTAATCTAATCTAATCTAATCTAAAAAATATTTAAAACCAATTGATTTTTTGCCTAAATAACATTTTCTTAATTTTGAATCTTTCTGTATATCGTAAGGTTATTGTTTATAATGCTTTTTTTTCTAAAAAAGGATTTTTTTACTGAATTGTAAAAATATTTTTTTTTTGTTAGAAGAGAATAGAATCAGGTAGTTTCAAAAATATATTTTATTTTTATTTATTTTTTTTTAGTTTTTTTAACTTTCCAAAGTAATATTTTCTTGATTTTGAATAACCCTGTATATCCTTCGGCGATTTTTATTATTGTTAAATTTAAAAGTTATAGTTAAGTCCGTCGGTGGACACACTGTATAATAATAATATATGAAAAAAGTAATATCATGCCAATTTAACTTACAATAGCCTCTAAAATATGTTTATTATATTGTCATGTATATCGGTCATCTGTCTATCTGCCAAATTTTGATATATATCGGTCAGCTGTACTGAAAGGGTTAATTTATAGGCGTTAAAATATTTTTTGGCATCTACCCTCTATCCTCGAGTAAGTCATGTAGACCAAAAAAGTTAAGCTCACATTATAAATTTACACCTTCTTATTTTTTTCACACAAAATAAATACAAATATTAGTTTATTGGGTTAATTCTGTACTATTCGAATGATTAATTTTATTTATTATCTTTTAAGGCATACAGTTTACAGCACAAAGTACA
This sequence comes from Listronotus bonariensis, assembly GCA_014170235.1. NCBI lineage: Eukaryota > Metazoa > Arthropoda > Insecta > Coleoptera > Curculionidae > Listronotus > Listronotus bonariensis. Next base: position 119,930 of record JACEGR010000391.1, read on the forward strand.
ACCAAAATTATTAAAGATAGACATATGAAATGACATATTTTTTAAAAATTACTTTAAATGATCCTTTTAATGGTGATAGGTACCATATACAGGGTGACCATAGTTGGCCGACGACATATTTTTTCGTCACTTTCACGCCGAATGCAGTAATAAAACAAAATCAGAATCTTATCTCTTAAACTTTATACAATCTATATATGTATAGTCTATTTGAAAAAGTATTTTCTCGAATACCAAATACCACTCTGTCAACGATACTGCCAGATCTTAAGTTTCGCAGAAATCAACTTATAGGTCTTAAATTTAAATAAGATAACTCCTTTTTATTTTTTGATTGAATTTCTGCTCTTTTTTAATTAAATAGTGGTATAAAAGTTAAGTATTAATAGCAGAAAATATGTTTAATTTAGTAGATAAATGTAATAGGTGTAAAGTGCCTAGCCCGACAATGTTGCAGAACGTTATTGCAAAGTTGTACTTTAGCCTAACACACCGCCAGGAAGTACAATTTAACACATTTTAAACATTTAGTGTAGGATTCTTCTGTTTATATTCGTGTATGTCTTTTACATTTTGTTAATAATGAGTACTGTTGTTTATTTAATTAAAGAATTAAATTTATGTCAGAACTGTCAAGCCACTAATTTAAAATTTGAAAGGTGTAAAATGTAATATCTATGCAATTTACATCTATTGTTTTTACCAAATTAAACGTTTTTTTTTGCTATTAATACTTAAAGAGAAGAAAATGGACTTTCATACCATTGCGTAGAAAAAAAAGCGAGAATCCAATAATAAAGTAAAAAAATAGGTAACTCATTTAAATTTAAAACCTTTGAATTAATTTTTCCGAATTTGAAAGACTGGCAATATCGTCGATATCAACACTGAATTCATAGTATGGTTTTACCCTGAAGTAGGTACAGAATTTTGTCCAGTTTGGTTCAAACTCCTCTGAGATATTTTTTAGCGTTTCCGAACTTATGGGACACACTGTATGTTTATTATTATTTTTACACATTAGTTAGATAACATATAATTATTAACTATAGAATAGAGCTTTTAATGTGTACAACATATAATAATTTTTAAATAAACATTTTCGACAGATAATATACCTTTATTTTAATTAAATTTATAATGTTTTAATTTAATTTATCTATTTAAACTAACTGTACTTTTAAATATTATATTTTTTATTTAGCCAGCCTACCTTAAAAGATTAATAAATTAACTTTTTAGTGAGATTACCTGAAATACGCCTAAGACCGCAGGCAATGCCTTAGGTTTACACAATATGATAAAGATTTCCATTGTATTCCGAGCCTTATCGAGCCCTTACAGGGTGATGTGATCTTGTTAAGTAAATACAACCATTACAGGTATACAGGGTGTCCGGGAAAATGTGGAAATCTCTCGCACACGTATGGAACAGATGAAAATAACACGACAAGTTCCTATAAAATTTTTCCGTTTAAACCCCCTGTGGAGATATGATCCCCTAAAGGGGGCAGCTAGAAATCGATTTTTCGTGAATAACTTTTAAAGCGCTCTGTATAATTTGATAATATTTTAGTACGATGCATACTAGTAAAGACCTCTTAAAATAGTGCCCTTGAAACTTATGTCGCTTCTTTAGTTTGCCAGGGACGGACTAGTTTTCGCACATTATTGATAATATTTTTACGCCCTGTATGGTGAAGACACAAAAAATATGTTTTTGGGTAGTTTAAACCTTTTGCTAAAAAAACGGTACTCTTGTTTGACATCGATAAAATGAGCCGTTTTCGAGTAAAAAATTATTTTAACAATAAAAGTTTATTTTTGTTTAATAATACAATATTTTATTTTAGATGTAATTTGTAATTTTTGATTCAGTATTGAAGTCCTCTCGTAGCAGATCAGGAATTTGTTGCAAATGACTTTTTTACTCGAAAACGGCTCATTTTATCGATGTCAAACAAGAGTACCTTTTTTTAGCAAAAGGTTTAAACTACCCAAAAACATATTTTTGTGTCTTCACCATACGGGGCGTAAAAATATTATCAATAATGTGCGAAAACTAGTCCGTCCCTGGCAAACTAAAGAAGCGACATAAGTTTCAAGGGCACTATTTTAAGAGGTCTTTACTAGTATGCATCAGTACTAAAATATCAAATTATACAGAGCGCTTTAAAAGTTATTCACGAAAAAGTGATTTCTAGCTGCCCCCTTTAGGGGATGATATCTCCGCAGGGGGCTTAAACGGAAAAATTTTATAGAAACTTGTCGTGTTATTTTCATCTGTTCCATACGTGTGCGAGAGATTTCCCACATTTTCCCGGACACCCTGTATACATATAAAATTTGTTCAAAAGTTCCAAGGATTAGTAAGACTTCCTGGTACAGGTTTTGCATATTTAATAAGGGTTTATTACTAAATAGACTATAGTAATTTTAATTGTTTTTTAAATTTCCACCTTTTCATAATATTTTTATAGATACCATAGCTTAGCTCCAATGTACTACAGAGGAGCCCAAGCTGCAATTGTGGTGTACGACATAACCAATCAAGACACCTTTGGTAGAGCCAAAACGTGGGTCAAAGAATTGCAACGTCAAGCTAGTCCAAATATCGTGATAGCTCTTGCTGGTAACAAGCAAGATCTGGCTAATAAACGCATGGTTGAGTATGAAGAGGCGCAGACCTATGCTGATGAAAATGGTTTGCTCTTTATGGAAACATCTGCTAAAACGGCAATGAATGTAAACGATATCTTTTGGCAATCGGTAGGTTAAATTTTAAGCATTGTCCCATTTTTATATAGTTTAAATAACGCTATACTATCTAATAGTATACTAATAAAACGATCGAAAAATTGCTGGATTAAATTAGTGCAGTGTTATGGGGCAACGTCGCTCAAGTTCTGCACATTCACATTATTTTTACAACTTTTGTTTATAAATTGACTTGCCGTTGAAGGCACCAAAAAGGTGTAAAGTACCGATCAGTTTTTTTAAATAAAAAAGCACAATTTTTCGAAAATGCATACAAATTTATCTTATGACAAAACAAACAATAGACACTTGGTGTGACAGATTGTATGCTAATTATAAGTATTTGAAAGTACTTTTTTACCTTCACTGATTCAAGATATTATGCATCCACCTCAATTATGTCGAAAATTTTAAACGGTATAAAAGGTAACAAAAATATTTATAAAAACATTATGTGTAGCAGTCATAAAAACAATTTGATTCAATTAAATAAATTAATTGTGGTGTTAACATATAAAAAAGCCATATTTCTATACTGAAGCTAAAATGGGTTGTTAAGTTAAGTGTTAAGGTGGTGCGTGTTCAGAAACTTTAATTCCCTTTCAATATTTAGTGCCTCGGATAGCAGTAAAATGGACTTTATAATAATAATCCTTTTGAAGCCTATTTAGGGGTTTCTTTAAAGACTCTACCACGAATATTCGTACTTCCGTATGCGGCACTTTCATCCAGCCTGCCAAGTTTGACATGTTTTGGGTGTCACACTGGTCGAACTTTTTTGTGTACAAGTTTACCACAATATTTTAAATGCATTTTTAAAAATTGTGCCAAAAATGGTAAGGGTTTCAGTCACACTACATCTGACCAGTCCGATACCCGAAACATGTCAATTTTGAGCTTGGTTTTTGACTTAGCCCTAACAATTTTTGGCATAATCTTTAAAAATTTCATGTAAATACAGTGGCGAACAAAAGTATGGAAACATTTAATAAAGATTTAATATTGTATATATTAATATCATTTTTTTAAATAAAATACCATTTTTAAGTTAAGGGATGAGACCTAAAAGATCATATATTAAAAACATAAGTATACACTTAAAAACATTTGAAAAATAAATTTTTATTCAAAAAACGGTTAACAAAAGTATGGAAACATTTCTAAACTATAAACAAAAAATATTTCAATCAATAATTCAATGCTTTTTTTAATATTTAGTTGGCCACCCCTTGGCTTTAATGACTGCTTCGCATCTTCTCCCCATTGAGTCTATTAGCTTTGCACAATAGCTGACTGAAATTTTATTCCACTCTTCCTGCAGAACTACCCATAAATCTTCTCGGTTTCTAATATTCCTTTTTCTAATTTGGATTTCTAAGTGCCTCCAAAGATTCTCGATTGGATTCAAGTCGGGCGACTGAGAAGGCCAATCCAAAACCCGAATTTTTTCCTTTGAAAGCCAATTCTTAACTAGTCGGGATGTATGCTTAGGATCATTATCTTGTTGGAAAATCCATGACAAAGGCAGATCCTCTTCGTATGGCAGCAAGTTACTCTCCAATATCTCAACATACTTTTGTGCATCCATACGCCCATCAATCCTGACTAACGGACCAGTACCAGATCGCGTAAAACACCCCCACACCATTAGATTCCCTCCACCATGTTTGACAGTTGGAATCAAATACTTTGGGTCGAATCTTTGACCAGGAGGCCTCCTTACATATCCTGTAGAATCACTCCCAAATAAATTAAACTTGCTTTCGTCACTGAAAAGTACTGAAGCCCATTGATTTTGTGTCCAGTCTTTGTGATCTCTAGCAAACTTTAATCTTGCCACTCTGTGGCGCCTTGTTAACAAGGGCTTTTTAACAGCTCGTCTATCATGAAGATTCTCCATTATTAGACGTCGTCTAACAGTCATGTCAGAAACGTTTACATCTGGGTATTCCTCCTTTAGTTCCTTATTAATATCGACGGCAGTTTTTTTTGGGTCACTTCTGGCTTTTCTTACAATTACTTGGTCCATTCTTAAGGAAGTTTTTCGTGGCCTTCCACTTTTAAATGCGGGGTCTACAGTTCCCCTTTTTAAATAACGCTTAATAATCTTACTCACAGTACCCCTTCTAATGTCAAGCCGCTTCGAAATATCACTCATTGATCTCTTGCATAGATCGTTCTGATTCTGGTTTAGTGGACGAGGATAGACATCATCCATCACTTGAATTTTATATTAAAAATGTTGCAACTAAACCACTCGTCCACGAAAGCAGTTATCTTTTTAATTTTAATAAGGCAGATTATGTACAAATTAATAATGATTTGGCTGACGTAGACTGGGAGAATCTTTTTCTGGAAAAGTCATTGGAAGAAACTGTTGACTTATTTTATTTAGAAATAAATAAAGTAATTAACAGACATGTGCCATCTTATAAAATAAATGGTAAATACCCTGTATATTTTAAACTGGATACAATAAGAACAATTAAAGAAAAAAACAAGCATCACAAAAAATTTAAAAGATTTAATGATAGAGTATCTTATCTCACATTCACTCGCCTGCGTCGTCAGTCAAAACAATTGATGAGAAGGGATTTTCAAGACTTTGCACGTACATCGGAGGCAAAAATTCAAACAGATGCTAAAAAACTCTGGAGCTATGTGTCCAGCAAAAAAAAGTCTTATGTTTCAATACCTCAAGAACTTCATTTTGAGGGTCGTAATGCCTCCGATGGCCAAAGTGTAAGTAATCTCTTCGCAGATTTTTTTAAGAGCGTCTATGTAAAACCGGATAATAACAGAGGAGTAAAAGTCAATGCTTATGGTGATGGGTCTATTGTTATCACTCCCGATAGGGTCGTCGATATAATTAGGGGATTAGATGTACGCAAAGGTCCTGGGCCTGATGGTATTTCCCCATTATTTATAAATAAATGCATGGTAAACTTAGCTATCCCACTATGTATAATTTATAATTTATCCTTAAAAACTGCACATTTTCCTGAAAGATGGAAACTGTCACATTTAATACCTTTACATAAAAGTGGAGATAGAAACGACGTTACAAATTATAGACCTATAACCAAACTTTCAATTTTTCCAAAAATGTTAGAGAAAATTGTGTATGTGGACATTCTAAAAACAGTATTCAATATTATTATTGAAGAACAGCACGGTTTTTATCCTGACAGGAGTCTAGAGACGAACCTCCTCTGTTATTCTCAATATGTTTGTCAAACAATTGATAACCAGGGTCAAATGGATTGTGTCTACACTGACTTCAGCAAGGCTTTTGACAAGATCAGTCATGGACTCTTGGCAGAGAGACTTGCTGAGGTCGGTGTCAGCGCAGGACTTATTCAATGGGTTTGGTCCTATATCTGTCATCGCAAACAGGTTGTTACAGTGAATGGATTCCACTCCGAACCCTTTATAGCCACCTCAGGTGTCCCACAAGGTAGTCACCTGGGACCTCTCTTTTTATTATTTATATTAATAATATAAAGAACTGTTTCCTCAACTCCAAATTCCTTCTGTACGCCGACGATCTAAAGATATTTCGTCAAATTACTGTAATTGAGGACTGCTACAGGCTTCAAGAGGACCTAGATAGACTTTTCACGTACTGTGAAAATAATAGCCTTTTTCTAAACTTAAAAAAATGTCAATCGATAACGTTTTCCAAAAAGACAAATCTAATAAATTATAATTATTCCATCAACAATCACGAATTGGAAAGTGTCAATAATATTAGAGACCTAGGTGTCATACTAGATCACCAGTGGTCTTTCAGACCTCATTTTGAAAAAATAGTGGCTGAGGCAAGTAAAATGTTGGGATTCATAAACAGAACATGTAAGGAGTTTAAAAGCCCAAGTACGTTTTTGACCCTGTATTACTCCTATGTGTGTAGTAAGTTGTCTTTTGCTTCGGTTATATGGAGCCCGCATTACAATGTACACTCTAAAAGAATTGAGTCAATTCAAAATAAATTTATAAAAATGTTGGCTTTTAAACTAAAAAAACAACCGAAGATGTTAAGAAAGAATTTAAAATTATTTCGTTGGCCCATAAAAGAATTATTTCAGACTTATGTTTAATTTTTAAATTAATTAACCATACTGTAGATTCCCCCTTCCTTCTGTCTTGTCTCCACTTCAAAGTCCCTGGAAGAGATTTGAGGCACTGTGACCAATTTAATATACCTTTCTGTAGGACAGATATTGGACGAAACACACCACTAATAAGAATGCAGTATGAATTTAACTCTTACTGTAAAAATATAAATATCTTTTCAATAACCCTTAATGCATTCAAAAAACATATAAAATCATACTTCTTAAATTTTTAAACTGTTAATAAGCATTACCAACTAAATTTAATATTATTTAATAAATAACATCTCCTAGTTCATATAATGAAAAAAAAACCTAGAATAACTGTACAAATTGTAAATGGACTGAACACTACTTTAATTATTTACTTTAATTATTAGTTTTATTTTATTTTTTTTTTGTAAACCTGTTTTAAGAACCACTGTATATAGTGGATACTTTATTGGAATTCTAATTCTGTTGTATCCTGAATTTGTGAATAAATAAATAAATAAAATATCAATTTGCTTCACACCTTTTTGATACAGTGCAACTATTTTCTGTTTAAAGTTATAGTCATAATACTTGCAGTTTGGCATTTTATTTAGAAATACTACTATCACACTAAGTTATAAGGCAGAGCAATAACTACAATAATTTTTAATCAAAATGTATAAAATGTTTCCATACTTTTGTAAACAACAAAATACCAAAACATCAAAAAAATCGGCAAAAACGAGATAAAAATTGTTTATATTTTATCAGTAAAATTCTTGAGGTTTAACAAACATACACAGAATACAGTGTTGGCCATAAATTAGTTACTCGTTAGAAATAGTAAAAAATAAAATGTTTCCATACTTTTGTTTGCCACTGTATTGTGGCAAACTTGCCGGACAAAAAAGTGACGCTTTCGCCCAGTCCGACACCCGAAACATGTCTAAATTCACAGGCTGGGTTGAAGCGCCACTTCCATATATGGCTGTATACATAGTTATTTTTAGTTCGGAATTTGAATAAATACATATTTGTGGGAGACTCGTCAAAAGAAAACCCCTAATTAGGTTTTAAAGGGGTTAATACCATGATGCCCATTTTAATGCTGACCCAAGAACTAATTCTAAAATTATTAAATAAATTTTAGAACCTACTTATAAAAATGATTTTTTATATCAGTCTTGAATGGACTAAGCTTTAATTTGGCACATTTGAGTTGTCTTTATTGTGCCCCCTAAATTTAATGATACTTATTTGTATATATTTTTAGCTAAAAAATTGCCTAAAAACGAACAGAACACAGGACAAACAGGTAGTGCACCGGGTAGGAGACTTACCGAAGGCGATACAGGCCCAAAAACTACAGGTAACTGCTGCAAGTGATGGCCTATTTTAATAAGTGAGGTGTTATTCAAATTATCGGACTGGACTGTGCTAAGGCACTTTAGTGATATATTGAATATTTAATGTAAGGAGTCCTCCTAACATAAATTAAAAGATAACAAATATACACTGTCAAATATTTTATTAACTGGTAAATTCCATTTTAAATTGATTTTTAAATAAAATTTATTCAAAATTTTTAGATTTTCAATTACTTTTTATCAGATAGAAATATTTGACAATGTACTAGCTGCCTGTGTTGCCCATTAGCACCAGTTGTTTTATATACCTGTTAATCCACATTAAGCATTTACGTTTATTCAACCTTGTGGGATGCTCGTTTTTAGACCTATTATAGAATTCAGATATAAAATATCTTATAGCAGAGGATGGATAACCGTAAACAAATATTGTGCAATCATTGTCCATTTATACTTTTAGTTATTAGGGCTTTTTACAAATCATCAGATCAGCATACATAAAAGAGATTAAATATGTATTTTATTATGCTTGTGGTACAGAAAATGTAAAAAGTGGTAAGCAACTTAAATTTTAAGTTTTAAATTGTGGCAGCGTGGATTTAATATATTTTTATGATATACTTGGTGTTATGGAAATGGTTTAACATATAAAAAATTAAATATACAAGAAAAACAAATCGCTGATCAGAAACTTCCCTTAATAGTGTTCACCCTATCCTACTGGTGATTTGTGAGAATCTAGTCTGCTGATGATGATTTAACAAATGTTCTGATTTTTTTTCCAGATTAAAAATAAAATGTGTTTACTGTAATGTAGCTATTTATTGTAGCAATAAAAATCTTCCTTTTCGAATGTAGTGTTGTCAGTAATTTTCAATATTTATCATAAAAATTATTTATTTATAAAAACAGTTTATTTTTAATTTACAAATACAACATCTATCACTACCACGCGAGATTAAAAACGATACAAAATTTTCTTAAAAGGGACTACACACACTATTTTAATGGTAATAATTATAAAAGACGCCACAGGTGCTTTCGCGAGTGCATTTAAGAAAGTTAAAACGTGGTAGAAGAAGTATAATAGCATACTTTTCCTACGAGGTTGAAAAGGGGTTAAAATAAACATAAAATTTTGTGTAAGGAAGTTCTGTAATATTTAAAAAAAAACACACACAATATAATGAGTGTACTGCTACACCACTCAAAAAGTATTTTTTAACGTAATAAATTATTCCTATAACACCTTGTATTAAGCTTTAATTTTTATCAGTCCAAAAATTAGAAATTTTTGCAAATTAACTTTGATTTAATATTAATATCTAAATTTATTTTTAAATTACCTATAATAGATATTATTTTGATTAGTTTTATATTAAAAGTTAAAACAATCAGTCATATTTTGTTTTCATAAAAAGTTGTGAGTGAGTAGTGAATTAAAATGTACAACACCATATAAAAATAATTTAATAAACATAGAAAAAAATAATATTTACAACGGACTTATTAATTTTTCTTTAAGTGAATGTCGTTGCAAAAGAATGCTTTATATTTACCTAGTAAGTGGTTGAATTATTTATTTGAGTTAAACAAGATTTTTTTAAACAACCTTTTATTTGCATTCTAGGCAAATATCTAACATAATTATTTATATTTTAGATACTTTTAGGTACTTCTGGTGTTATTATATTTTTATGTTATTACCTGTTTTAGAAAAACAGCAATAACTTCTAGTTGGTAAAAAAATCTTAATATTTTGGTATAAATATTTTATAAACTAAGTTATTCTTATTAATTACAATAAAAAAACAGTCTTGTAAAACTAAAAGAAATACAATTTTTTAGGAGAAAATAATGAAATTATTTTTTTTCAAGATACAGAGTGGTCTTAAGTATGCAACAAATGGTAAAACTTTTTGTTTGCAATTTGTCAGAAAATTGTATTCCTCATAAAAAGTGGTGCATGGGCTTAAACCGTGTTGGCGGTCGTTTTAATAAAAGTTTAAGGATGTACATGGTGGGTCAAACAAAGTACCTTTATTTTTAAATTTAAAAGAAAATGGTAAATAGAAAAGTGATTTAGAATCCCAAGTTATGTCTAAATACTAAGTCATGGCCTCCTATACAGAAGTTTATTTTTTGGAAAATTTTAAATCAACCTTGTATAATACATTTTTTTAAAATTCTGATGCAGTATTTCTCTAAAGCAGGTACAACCCAGAGTCCCTCTATAAAGGGTTGTGACATTCGGCCATGTTGTTAAATGAGATGAAAGTCAACATCAGTGGCGGAGAAATACGTTTTATGGTATTATTAGACAACCGTTTACAAAACACTTTTTAATTATTATTAAGTTGCAACCTCTTCGACTTTAAGTAAAAAACTTTTGGAATCACATCCTTCCACAAATATAACTTTGAAAATAATTGCAAAACGAAAAGCACGAATTCGAGATGCCACTGGATTGATCATCAGTTGTCAAAATATAGGGACTTTACCCAGTCTTGCCAACTTTTCCCGGGATCATGCCCTTCCTTGCGTCCCCGGCCTCGAGTCGAGGATTTGTAGCAGCCAATTTCCAGTATGTAAAATAACCTTGAGTATAACCGACTTTTAAACAAATTTAATGAAATTAAATTGGATTTATAAAATACTAAATTTAATTTTTATCTAACCGCTAAATTCAAGTTTGATGCAAGGATATTTAACAGAGCCCTAGAATTTCACAAATATGCTTTTTAGTAAGGTAAATATTCTACAGGTTGAACTAAATAGGATAACACATAGGCAGTGTGAGGAGACAATCTAACTAAATCCCAGCATGTAAACATGCGTGACTAATAATACTGCTGGTTTTGGTATTCTATTACTCGCCGATAAACCAAAACTGCTTGCTTAAGCAGTATAAATAATAATGTGCGTATAAAAAAACCTAATTACCTTTCAAAAATGTTTGTTTTAAATTCTTTTGAAAGTGTAGAACAGGTAACTTAAGACAACCGGAAAAAGAAAATTTTGTTAAACTTTAATCTTAAATAACTTTTTGGTTTTTTGACCGATTTTTATTATCTTCTTATCCAGTGGTAGCTTTTTTATCAATATTATTATTTAATATGGAAGTTGGAAAAAGTTTTATAAGATTAGGTGTTATACAGGGAAGAGCCAAATGTTGTAATTTATATCGGTATCTCTATTCCAAAAGGAAATACACATTTTTAAGAAAGACAATGAAATTTTGGTGTAGTTATACTTTTACACCTTCCTAATTTTTTTTTATCAAATATAAGCTGGTTTTGTAGTTTCCAAATCAGTATATTAAGGTTTTTGTTATCTCTTAAGATATACAGATTACAACAAAAATGCTACATTTAATATACTTGTGTTTATTACTTTCAGAAATATACCATCCAAATCTTAAGTTTCCCCAATGTGTTTGCATTAGCATAAACAGCTGGAGCTAAATAACATAACACACAAATGAGACAATCTAACTAAATACCGGCATGTAAACATCACTGGCTGATATACCAAAACCTATTGCTTAGATGGGGCTTTTAAATTCAGTACACTGAAAAAACTTGTGAAGTAAAATTATTCCACAGGGTGTTCAAAAATTTGGGTCAAATTCCAACATTTGGCTCTTCCCTGTATAACACCCAATCCTATAAAACTTTATGCCATTCCCGTATTAAATAATAATCTTAATGAAATGAGCTACAACTAAACCAAAAGTTAATTGAAATCGGCCAAAAAACTAAAAAGTTATATAAGATTGAAATTGAACAAAGTTTTGTTTGTCCGGTTTTTTTTACCACTAGTATATTTATTATAAAATATTAAAATAAATAAAAAATTAAATTGAAGGTCATGACTTGAAATTTTGGCATAAATATTCTTTCTCAATAGCTTTTCCTTTTAACATTTCTTGTTGTATTTTTAAAAATAAAGGCACTTTACTCTAAACCAGTTTTTAATCTTTTGAGTTCCCTGTATACCATTAAACTTTTAATAAAACTAGCTACCGGTAATACAGTTTGGGGCCATGCACTTACTTTTATAAAGAATAATGTTTTCTGACAAATTGCAGATAAAAAAGTTTCCAATTTGTTGCACACTTGATGGGACACACTGTATTAATTTTAAATAAAACACATTTGGAAGTTCTTGCTGAGATTTACACTATATTCTTATACAAAAATTATTAGTTAAAACATCCTATTTAAAAATATGTTATCATATGTTTCGATTTTTATACAAATGAAATAGGTATAAAGGACAGTTTATTTAGTGTATACATTGTAATTGAATTGTGTATAACTGTATTAGTAACTTTCATTTAAAAGAGTGAACAAGCTTATTTTTTTGTTTGTTAATGAAACCTTAATAATTTATTTATTTGTATTATATGGCGATACAAGAGCTAACAATAAATGAAATAAATAAGTTTTATACAATTTAGGCTACATATTTTTTCAAATATTTTTACCAATAGCAAGCCATCTTGAAGTTCAGGCGCCAGTATTAAAAATGTAAGAACAAATAAATAGTCTTGCCTCTTTTAAATAGCATTAAATTAAATATGATTGTGGCATTGTGTTATGTAACCCATACTACAAAGGGTATATTTTTTAAATAGGATAATTATTTTTAATCTATATTATGATCCTTTTGACAAATCATTAATAAAAATTCCGTTCTTTAGCCACATACACTACTTTAGAAAGTGTCAGTACAAGTATCTTATACACTATTTTATAGGTATTTTACCACATCCTTCATGAAATTAATTTTCACAAGTTGTAAAGTATCTTGCTGATTTTAAATCTACTACAATTTTTTTTCTACGATATAAAAATAAATAATGTATTACCACTACCTTTAAGATTAAACCTTTTTTAAAGGTGGATTTTCACAGGTAACTATTATACATAAAATGAAGAATTTAATATAAAAATATTAAGCAACCCCTACACAGCCAAATTAAATTTTTATAAATAAAATAAGAGTAACCAATAGAAAGCAGAAAAATTTATTTTCCAAATATTGTTTTTCAGTGTTCATTTTTTTTCTCGGTTTTGTTATGTTTAAAATAGAGCCCAGAATTAGGAATTCCTCTTTCTGCTCTTGTGTGACAAAAGATAAAAATAAAGAAAACAGCTGTTTTGAAATTGACCTTGTGGGTCTGTCAAAATGTTTATTGTGCAGGTAATAGGTAATTTCACAAAAATAAAATAAGAAATGAAAACTTGTATATTTACAACGGTATTTTTATTTTGTTATTTGTCTGTATACATCCACCTTAAAAACCCTATAGCAATTATATTATTGATAACTGAAATTACATACATTATTTTGACTTATTAGTGGTTTTAACTTGCTCATATTAGATTTTTGCTAATTGTACTTGACATAATATTATTTTTGGATTAATATTGTTAGTAAATCTATGGCTTTCTTTATTAATAAAATTTTGCTGATACATAAGCAATATTTGTATGTAATTAAAGGGATAAAGAACAAAAAGATACCAGATGCAAAATTTTCATTCATTTTGTTTTGTTCTGGTTCCAAAAATGGGAAAATTACTACTGTATTTTACCAAATAACTTCTTTTTTAAACTAGTATCAGTTTAATTAAGAAAAATTAACCTAATAAGAATTAATAGATATACAGGGTGTTACAGAATGTTGTCAACAAAACCCGGGGGCGGGTTTAACATTACAAAATAGGAAAAAAGATCATATAAACAAGGGTCCGGAATTGCTTCGTTTTTGAGATACAAGGCGTTGAAATTTTAAAATTTTGATCTTTACTAACTTTTAAAAATCCTTTTTTCAATTTTCTTTAAATTTGGTGTGTGTGTTTGCAATTGGACAACATTAACGAATAAATTTTGGACAGTTTGAAATTTGTTGTTTTATTTAAATTATGTATTTCGTTTAGTTATTATTTGAATTATTAATTAATAAAATTGCAAGCATTGTACATTATTTTCTCGTTTTACTTAAGCCGCGTTCAGAGAATTATTTTTTCCTTAAAAACGAAGCGAGACTCAAAAAAGTAGAGAGACAAAAAAGTTGTATTTTTAGTTGCGCAATCTAAAAACTAACTGAAACCTAATAAAACGCAGTGGCGTGACATATTTTTCTCATTAATATGACCTAAGATACCCCCGGGGACGCCAATGGAATAAATATTTTAAATGTAATTAATTCAAAAGATACCCATTACTATTGCAAACACACACACCAAATTTAAAGAAAATTGAAAAAGGATTTTTAAAAGTTAGTAAAAATCAAAAATTTTTAAAAATTTCAACGCCCTGTATCTCAAAAACGAAGCAATTCCGGACCCTTGTTTATATGATCTTTTTTCCTATTTTTAATGTTAAACCCGCCCCCGGGTTTTGTTGACAACATTCTGTAACACCCTGTATAGACCAATTTTAATTATTTTTCACATTAATATTCTTTTTTTTCCTGTCAAAAATGTATTTTGTTTCTCAATATTTTTTTTATTTAGTAATATTTAAGGTTTGGCAAATAGCAGAAAATGGTTTTTAAAAATATAGTATAGTATTTTTCCCACAGTTATTTTATTGATTTTTAGCTAAACAGTTATAAGATATATATTAATATTTTGTTATAATTTAATAGATAGGTTTTAAAAGTTAGTGGTGATTGTACAGAATTTTAAATATACTAATATTCCAAGTAAATTAGTTATAATATGTTATGTAAATTTTGAGTTTATTATTTTAATATTTCTTTAAAAAACTGTAATTTTTAAGAAACACTAGTAAGTTCTAGTGTTTGTTATGTTGTATTATAATTGAATATATTATTAATAGTATAAAATATTTTTTATTTTCAATTGAAATTGGCTAAGGGTTAGAAAATAATACATTTTATTATCAGAAGTTTTTTTATTAATACACTATAAGGTATTTGAAATATTACAGATGCAGTTACTTTTTTTTCTTGGGTGCATTCTCAAGTCCCCTAATATATTTTTGGAACCTTATACTTTCCTTCTAACAAGTTATAAATAAAAAGTATTTGATTGCCTTGGACTAGTAATTGGTCACATTTCTTTCCTGGAGGTTTAGATGTAATACTTGTGCTGGCAGCTACTCCATGTTGGCACTCTTTGGCAAACTCATTAATATTAATGCCAAATACTTCTAAATTATCCACAATTGTTACTTTTTTATTCCCAGATCTAAGAGAAATGTTCATTGTGATAGGAGATACTTTGCCCTTGTTTAATATTTGTTCTTTATCAGAAGACACTTGAAAACAATTTTTCATAGAGTCACACACTTTTTCAAAGACTTCCTCCCAGGAAATAGGATTGTTCGTTTTACATATTGTTTTTAGTACATCTGTTATAGGTTGGACTAACTTCATATTTTCTAAACTTTGACAGTTATTTTGTCTAATATAGTCTGTTACATATTTTTTTATATTTAGCCCATCAATAATATCACCTTTATGATATCCAGCTGGTTGAAATATGGGTAAAACATTCTGTGTTATAATATATGATTCTTTTACTATAGTTTGTTTAATATCAGTATCACTAGACTCTTTTTAGGTCTATCTTCTGGTTTTAGGTAAAATTCATTAAATTTTGGATGCTCTTTATTAATATCTGTAATAGCTTCTACCCCTTTTTTAATTTCTTTAACTGTTATTAATCCAATTTTACACATTTCATCTAAAAATACTTTTAGTTTCTTATAAGATGTTTTTTAATATCTAAGGTCAATCCTACAGGACACATAGGAAGCATTTGAAGCTTAAAGAAATTTGAAATAAGAATTGGCAGGTTTAATGATTTTGAATATTTTATAGATGATAAGAAACAGTAATATAAGAGTTCATCCATATCATTGTCTAAGATATTTGTTGTACTTTCTGGTTCTTCTAAAGCTTTATCTGCTGTAGTGGTATTTGGTTCACTCTCTATGAAATTTCCTTATCAATAATGTTAACTGTCTCTTTATTTTCTTGTGTTGGACTACCACCTAACTCTGGAAAATCTAAATCATAACTCTTTAAACTTAACCATTCTGGTACTCCTAAATTTGGGATAGGTGGTAAGGAGCTTCCCTCAAGGGTACATAAATTATCTCCATAAAAATGGTACACTAAAACACATTTTCCTTTTCCTCCTGCTCGCTCCATATCCAAAGAACTTTGAGATGCTGTACCTATTGCTACAGCTGCTTGGTTATTAGATAAATTTATAGATACTGGGGATCCCTCAGAAACATTCCCATATTTTAACATTCCTAAATGGGAAGGTGGTGTGACGACTCCAGGTAGCATTAAATCAGCACCAGAACTAATAAAACTCATAACTTGTGGATGTGTTGTGAAGCTCGGAAGTAAATAAGGAATTTTCCATAATAAAAAAATAGTGGGAAATAACTTTTCTCGGACACTAAATAGCAGTGGTTGTTTTTGAATGGTATATACTTGAAGCACTTCATTGTCATGTGTAACTAATTTAATGCAGTTTATTGGCTCTTTTTTATTGTTAAAAAGTGCATTTACATCTGCTTCTGATACACTTGGAAAATGCTTGCAAAACAAGTCTCTGACACCTTTCCTTTCAGAACCCTTAACTTGATTATTACTTTTAATTCTTACAGGTTTTTTAAACATGGTATGGTATTTATAATTTTCAACTATTTGTTTAAAATATATATATATATATTTTAACCTAACTTTGTATGATGTTAATAAAACCGACGTAAACATGTAAAGAAACACTATTCTACGATAAATGAACGTTAGACACTTATGTTTACGCCCGGTAATTGCCCGGTAAAGACATGCGCAATTAGCAGGACCTTATATTTGTAGGCGAGGTCTAGGGCTAATCCGGCCCTTTCCCGTCACTCATATCTCATCAATCGACTTTGACTCAACTGCGATTTATAAATTCCTACCGCGTGTCAGCACCCTCATGGAGTTGAAACGCAGTAGCAAATCCAAACAGTATTACTTTTATTTACCACTTTAAATCCTACGTGAGTTTGGTGCTGCAGTCTGGGAGGAATTTAAAAGCATGCAGACGCATAAGCGGTTTGTGAATTCCTACTGCATGTCAGCACGTTCATAGAGTTGAAAGTTGAAAGACAATCTGAACAGTATCACCTCCCTTTAAGAGTTTAAACCATACGTCAATTTTGTACTGCAGTCTGGGAGGAGTTTAAAAGCATTTAAACGCATGAAGACAAATGAAATTTAACCTAGTAATAAAAGGTCTGTACCGAAAAGCAATACAAATCAGTCAAAGTGAACAAAAAGAATAAGTCTTATTTTATATTTTTTTTTGGAAATTTTGTTATTATTCGGTTTCATCAAAGACATTTATAGTTTCTATAATTGTCTTTGGTTTCATTAAAGAGACAATTTCTTTTTAAAAAATATTGAAATTCAACTTTAGGTTCTGTAATATGACATTTTCATTGGCTAGCTATTAAGCTATTATTTTTTATTTATTAAATATACTTACTTTCTATTTATATTTGCCACAAGGTGTTATGAAATGTTTTAAGCTAGGCTAGTTTAAAAAAATCATCATAATTATTTATACTAAAACCATTAAACTTACTTTATTAAACTTGGTATATGTATATATATTATTCTTTAAACAATATTTCCAGGGGCTCCGTGGAGAGACATTATGGCAAAAACAAACCATACTAATACATAAAGTTTGTAACTTTTTTTGTTTGTGGGTTGGTTTATTTGTAGCCCGCTAACTTTTGGCAGTACTGAACCTATCATAAAAATTATTTTACAATCAGAAACCTACACTATTCCGGAGTGTTATAGATTATATTTTACTACGTTAAACAAAAAGTTCAGATATTAACGACCAACGAAGTGGGCACGGGTCCACTACTTAAAAATATAACTGTTTTGATATTTTTGTACCTACTCGATTGTATGTTAATTCCATAATAAAGAAACCAAAAAAATATATTTTTTTAAACCTTTTTAAAAAATTAAGACAAAGCGTCTCGTATGGCAATGCGTTATAAATTCCAAATGTAAAAACAAATCTGCTTTTACTTAAAACAACCCAGGTTACAACAAGGGTAGCAATTATAGAATTGAGTCACGGCAGAAAACAACAATTTCGGCCATGGTTGAGTTCTGCATTTTAGTTTATAAATTCTTACGCGATATTGGTTGGAATTCGTGGTGAAAGTATGGATGGTGGAGGGGAGGATAACCATCTTTTATGGCGGACAAGTTGAAAAAGTGGCCATCGGAATGTAGCAAGTTGGGATGGCGCCACAGTAGCCAGTGGAGGATTTTGGTATTTCTTTCCTTTTTTATTTTGTATCTATCTGTCCTTTTTCATTTTGTATCTCACTCTAATAATGCATGCTCATTGGTTAAAAAATCTCCTCTGGATACTGTGGCGCCACCTTAAGTTACTCTTTTCGACGGACACTTTTAAAACATTCAGATGGTTATCCTCCCTCCACCATCCATAGGTGAAAGTTAAAATAACGCGATTTAGTGTATTCCTTTTACCTTGTAGAACCGTTCTCTGAACTGTCAATAATGCCAAGAACGGTTCTACAACATGAAAAAATGTCAAAAAATTGTAAAAGAAACACCCTTGGTGTCGTTTCGGGCAGTTCTAGAGCATAAAAGGAATAAAGGAATTTATATGAGTTTTTTGTGTGTTTGTAACTAGAGTCGGCTATTTGTGACACTGTGACTCTAAATTTTCGTGATTATTTGTGATATTCATTCAGCTAACCTAACTATGTAAACAAAAGTATAATTTTTACGAACTTCAATCCATGATATTAATGCTGAAGGGTTCCTCGTAATCCATTTTGATAAAACTAATATAAAATATCTTAATGTAACAAAAATGAAAAATAAAGTATATTTTCCATAGAAACCTTTGTTTGTTTGACGGAGAGGTGAGGAGTAGAGGGTTTGGTTGGATTCCAGTCAAAGCCTTAAAAATATACCTCTAGAGTCAGCCTTTATGGCAGTGTGAAAAAACGCATGAGAAAGAAATATGACAAGAGTATAATCTATCACTTTTGGTTCTGCTGAGCCCTATGAATATGCAGAGCTAAAGTTTATTGCTTTTTAAGCATGCGATTGTTTGCACAGCTAAGCGGAACGACTGCCTCTAATAGGTATGTTCTTGAGGGTAAAAAAACGTCAACGTCGTGTGACGTCACACTAAATGCGCGAATTTATAAAACGCCACTCAACTGACTCAACAAATTTCATTATCGTATAGGCAATCCAATGTATACTGCTCCGAGTAGTGGGTCAGCCTGTAGACATAAGGGATATTTTTCTAATTCTTCTGTCTTACAGCTGCTAACAAGCTTTTCTAACAGCTGACGTCATTATAATGTGAATCGAAAAAATAAAAGCGCTTACCGCCAATGACAAATGACATAAAAAATAATAATAATATAACCTAAAAAATGGCAACTCCAGTTTTAAAACAAAAATGCACAATATCTTTAATGGCAGGTAAATTAATCCTTCACATGGTTTCCCACACATACTATTGTTATTGTTATTAGTAATGATATTTAGTCAATTTTGTTTGACTTTTAACCTCAAATTCGGCTATATTTTCCCCTCCTTGTTTTTTCATCCTGTTAGACAGTGGTTAGACATCTCCCGACGCCGCTAACAACCGCTGTGAGCTGCTGTAAGACTGACGTCATTGATTTGTCAAAAAAATGAAAGTGCTTACAGCTGTAAAGCAGCTAACAAAGAAAATATCCCTATAAGTCGTTAGACACCGTAAAAGACTTAAGCCTTGTTTTCAGAACTATGTCGTGTCGTCAGCGACAATGAGGGGACCAATGGGAGCTAAGAATTTTTTGACAGACTTCCCCCACTCTTTTGTCGTCAGAGACAGCCTTTCAAGTTGAATTTTTAAAAACATACAATTAGTGTATTCTTTTAAACTTGTAGAACCGTTCTTTAGAACCGATCAAAACAGTTTTAAAAGGAACACTAAAAAACTGGGATTTGCCCGTTGATATGACATTTATAAGATTTGACAGATTTGTTGTTCTTTGTTTGGTTTTTACTTTAGTTATCCGTAGTTTATATTAATTTTTTTGGGATAATTAATTAACCACAATAAATTATTACAGATATTTTTCAAATATAACCAAGTATATTTGCTATTTGCCCTTTGTCATATGTCATTAGTGTCAGAACACTTCGTGCACCTCCTTCGATGATGGTGCAGGCAAGGGGAGAGGTAATAGAACGGTTCTGCAGAACAATTCGATTATAAAAGGAACACTTACGGTGTTGTTCTGGGCGGTTCCAAAGCATAAAAGGAATACACCAAATTATGAGTGTCTTTCCAGTGACGCAAATAGAGTAGCTCAGGAGCATTTCGTTCTACTTTATGGCGTTCCAGTGACGGAAAGTGTTATGCACCTGAGCTACTCCGTTTTTCTTTCCCCTTGCCCCTCATGCACCAACCCTCTTTTGGTTTTTGTGCTTCAAACGTGTTTTTTATGGTTAAGGATGGATTTTTAAAATTATTTAATTAAAATGGATTTAGATATTAAAAAGAGATTATTATTATAAAGCCAAGAGAGGTTAAAAAAAAATTATATCTCTTTCCTTGTCTAGGGATGCGTTCCAGTGGCTAACTTTTTATAGCAGATCAAGAGCTTCAAGCCCTGGAGCGTGACGCACAAAAATTGTCGTCACTGGAAAGCTACTAAGAATTTAGTTGTATGCTTTCGAGAAATTAGAGAATTATTGCATAGTGAAATAAGGCCAGGCAAAAATAAAATAGGCCTTATTTTGACATCTGAGTGTGCGCAGATGCATGGTAGGATAAGGACTCCTTAATAGGGAATTATTGGAATGGGCAAATTGTGCTAGCAGTGTTACGTGGAAAAACCTTATTTTATTACTGCTAAACCTTAACGCGCCTATGTGAAGAAGTGTTATTGGTCAACATAACATGCTTGTATTATTTTTAACCTAAAACTGGAATATTTTTGTTTTTATTTATAGTCTATTTTATTTATTTGTTTTGTATGTGGGGAAGGCCATGTTGTTCAGTGCCGGAGATATACAGTTTATTGTATTAGTAGAACAACTGTTTACACAACAGTTTTTAATTGTTATTAAGTTGTAAATTCTTTTACTTTAAATAAAAAACATTTGGAATTACATCTTTCAACAAATATCACTTCCAAAACAATGCAAAATGAAATGCGCAAATTCTAGACGCCATTGGATTGATATTTAGCTTTGATTTTTATCCACTCTTGCCAACTTTTCTCCGAGAAGTGCCCTTCCTTGCGTCCCCGACCTCGAACCGCCTAAAAGTTGAGGATATGTCGCAACCTTATAAATATAAACTAACCTTGGCCGAAAAATGGGAGATGTGACGTCATAACACGTCAAAGCAATATGGCCGAATGTCGCGACCCTATATAGACCTACTTTGCTTGCAAACAAGCTTTTCTTTAAAAATCCGATACGTGACACGACACACTGGTTGGTACCCCTGAAAATATTCTAGAAAATCATAAAATTAAAATTCTTGTCAGCCATTGATCATTGTTAAATGTTATGTGTAAAATTTGTTGCCTAGTTTAATCGATTGTTCTAAGGTTTCCAGAGATCTTGAAAACAAATCAAAGATATATAAGTAAGTTCTTTAAGTTATCTAATTATGGGGTAGGTATTAAAAATTTAGTTTTATTGGAATTTAGTTATTTATAATGATTCATATTTGTTTTGCAGGAACATGGCCGAAGAACTTGACGTCGAGGCTATGCTTGAGGCTCCTTTCAGGAAAACGGTATGTTTATTTATATTTGTATTGCAATATATTTCCAAAGTTTTCCGTGTAATGCAACTGGCGAATGTTTAAAAATGATCAGATAAAAATATATAGCGATATTTTTACGCTTATTGATCCTGTCGAAAAAATGGCTCGCCATTTGCATTTTTTAACGATTAAATTGTTTTGGCTGCTCACATCACAACCTCATTTTATATTTTAGACTTGTGAGGTATTCATATTATATGGGCTATCGGCTCCTTCCCCTAAACCAGGTACAGAAACGTTAGTTTTTAAGTTTCTAGTTATAAGTTAGGGCAATTAATTTTTGGCGTTACGCCTGTTACAAAAGACTTAATTTGGTAGTTTGTTTTATTTTTTTAAAATGAATAAATTTTTAAATATTTTTATTACAAATATCTTCGCTGATGGGTACTTTCTCGTCATAGGGTAGCAAGTGGATTATGGACATCAACATTGCATCATATCCAGCACATTTGCAAAATTCCAATCATCCGATTGGTGTTATCCATGGTGGACTTAAGAGTGTAAATAAAAAGTACAGATATTAAACAAATATTTTTGAGGAAAGCTATTAATGGGAGAGAAATAAATATTTTTGTTTAGAGTTGACAAACTTTTTGAAAATAACATTATGTTTTTCTTCATGCACTTTTGACACTGTTAGTGTAAGAAGATTAATGCAAGAGCATAGTGACTTATTGCAAGTGTAAATAAAATATATTAAAGGTAAACAAAAAATTTTTAAGGATCTGTTAAGCATAAATACATTTAAATTACACATTCTTTTTATAATAAATTGACTTTGCATATTGGCACATGAAATTTTAAAGATGCTAGAAGGAAAATTAAATTTGTATAAATCAAAAAAATCTAAAACCCATAGTACTATGTTATGAAACACACATTGCGCTGAAATTTCTGAACAATATGATAAGTTTTTGTGCATATATTTTTGGTCAGAGGTTTGAGTCAAATGGTCTTCTGAACTGCTGCGGCTGAGGATGGACATTTGGTAAAGCAGTACCTGCCCCATAGTTAATGTTCTTAATTTTATTTAGGTCTCTTATTATTAAAAATCTGTTAAAATGCAAAACTGTATGAAGCAGGTATGGACTTACCAATGACCATAACCAGAAGTTGCATACATATTCCAACTTAGCATGCCCATTTTAGACACAAACAGGGTATCTTCGTAATCTTAATTCATAAAAGGGGACTAGCTCCCGCACTCCGTAACTTGATAGATAAGAAATTTTTTTCTATCGAGTTACAGTGTACGGGTACAAAGTCCTTTTCAAATATAATACTCTTTTATACAAATGCTTTTCTGGTTTTTTAATTGAGTTTTGTTGTAATACATTTGACATGTGCAAGAATTATATGTGTAAAATTCAATTTTAACAATTTAACATTTTTTTAATCTTTGCCACGAAGGCCCATGACTATATACCAAAGTACCTTAGGTGTCGGGTGATTACATGTTTAAACCCATCTTTTCCCCTGTTCTGTCAACATTATCTACTCATTGAAACATACAGTTTTTGTATTTCACAGCTCTTTTTAGATGATGCAGTAGTGCCACCACGGGGACATCATCTAAAATTTAGATTCTAAATAATTACTTCCTAAAAATGTCTTCCTGGCTGGGGATTCGACCTTTGGTCACCCAGCTAGGCCAAGATACTCTGACCATTGCACTGCCAGGGAAACAATTGAAAACACCTGCTAAGCCAAAATTATTTTGCGTATTTTTTGTAATCGCCTCCTTAGTCACCTACATTTTTATTAACTCAAAGTAAATTTTTCCTCAATTGTTTTTATACTAGAGAGTATAAAAAAACTTGAAAAATATATGTATATACAGACCGTCCACGGATAGGGTTAACAAGAGGACAAATGGACCAAAAACTTAATTAAAAAAAAGTCATTTTTACAAAACATTTTTGCTTTTAAAAAAAATAATTTTCACAAAAGAAAATGTTGATTTTGTACTGGCCTCGCAAAAACTTAAAAAACATTTTTTCCAAGAGTAAACTAAGTACCTTTATTTTTATTTGTAAGCAAAATATCAATAAGAAAATTTATTTAGAATAGCATTTTGAATTACTTTGATTATTTACAAACTCATTATTTTGGAGTTATAAAAAGTTAATTATTTTAAATTTTTATAATAAAATGACCTAAAAACTTTCATAATTTGCTTTTAAACACCTACTTTCTACACAACCCAATTTTTCAGCTGTAAGAATGTGATCAAGACGTTTTCGCCAAATTATGGAGTTTAATAAACTTTTGTATAATTGTGGTTATCGATTACACACATTATTCTAAATAAATTTTTCTAATGACACTTTACTTAAACATGAAAAATAAAGGTAGTTTACTCTTTTAGAAAAATCATATTTTTAAGTTTTTGCAAACCCTGTATAAAAAATCAAAAATATTACAAGCAAAAGTTTTTATGAAGAATTACTTTTTTTTTTCAAAAAATACATTTTTGGTCCATTTGTCGTCTTGTTAACCCCATCCGTGGACAGTCTGTATAGATGTTGAAAACATAACTCACATATTGTTATTTTCGTCATTCTAAATATTATATAAATACTGTTTTATTAGTAATGAAATTTATTTTGCTTCATTTTCAATACTGTTCAATAAAATATTTTTTTGCAACTTTTTTGAAGTGAATTAGTTAACTTGTAAAATAAATAATTTTATTTGTCTCCCATTGTTAAAAATCCTCTTAATTTTTTTAGGGTTTGGCAACTTTTTTCAGGTTACCATATGCTTAAAGATAAAGGTTTGTTTTAATTATAGTCTAATAAGATTCTAAAAAAACCGTTTAAATCAATAAAAAATAGTCATAGGTTTTAAATAAAATAATACAATTACTTTTATTAATGTTTTCGTAGTTTTTAAAATCACTATATTTTGAAATTAAATAGCTTATTCATCCTGAAAATGAAATAATTCTTGATAACTGTAATTACAATTTTCTATAAAAATATATATTATGAAAAAGTAATTTATTTTATTTATCTAGACTATTTTGGGAATGTGGACGGTTTTGTCAGAGCCAACAGCATGCATTACCCTTTCAGCTGCTATTTAAAAAAAAACACCCTTGGTAGTAATTGTTCAGTAACCATCATAAATGATCAATTACATGGAAAACTTTTAATTTTGATTTCTCAAAAAATGTATTCTTGATAAAAATCTCTGCAAACTCTGAATGTCACAAAACACAGGTATGTGCAAATTAACAAACATAATAGAGAATTATTGCAAGTTGCCTTATTAAGCTGGGGAATTATTAATACCGGCCTTATTTAAATAGTGCTTGTACCCATAATTTAGAGTTATTGCAAATCATGTTAATAGTACCATTAACCTAAAAAAAAGGGAAAGAAATTTTAGTAGATTTTTTTATTGTTTTGTGTTGTAGGGTTTTGTTTAACACAATTAAAGAAATACATTTGAAAAGCAAGGTTTTAAGTATTTTTACTTCTAAAAACTTTTCAATTTTGTGCTCGGCAACCGTTCGGTTTACACGAATAGTTCCGAAGTTAAAATACGACCAAAATAAGGCACGACCTAAAACCGACATAAATAAAGCCAGGCACTAATCTTATTAAGGGAGTCCTTATCTCACCACGCATCTGCGCAAGCTCAGATGTCAAAATAAGGCTGGTATTATTAGTGCCTGGCCTTATTTCACTGTGCAATATTTCTCTAATATAAGAGATAAATACTTTTATTTTTGAACTTAGAGAAAAATATTCTTGGGAAAACTTGTTTAGAATTTAAGGTTATGACAAATTTTTTCTAAAAATGGGAAAAAACTTATTTTCCAACTTACCCCTTATAAGGATTAAATAATCCATATTGCCCTTAAATTTCAGACAAATATTAAAGCTTTGATATTTTTAAAGCAATTAAGTATATTTAGATTACGTCAAAAAACAAACTTAAATTTTTCTTTGTTTTGGTTCCATCAGGCTTAAATTTTAAAGTTTTAAAATAATGTTTTATATCATTGTTGTTTAATATAAACAATTTATCATTAAACATATATTTACATTACAGATTTTTAAATTTATTTTGGTGTTATCATTTTGTGTTAGGATTACCCCTTAAATATTTATTAAAACTTTTATGAATTTTTCTTATTGCTATAATCCTAATAAAGTTTTTACTTATTTTTGAACGTTGTAATAGAAAATTATAAAAATAAATTTATATATTTGAAGAGTAAAGACGTTTTTATAAGGGAAAAACGATGTGGAACATCGATCCAAAGGGGTTTTTAAATATAAGTTATGGATAGGGTATATAAGCCCAACTTTTATTTTATAAATTTTCTTTAGGAATAGAAAAGAAAATCTGAACAAAAAGGAGTTTTCTCTTTAAAAAATAATCAACTTATTAAAATATCAAAAAATCAACTTGCTATTACCTTTCTTTTATAAAGACATTTCTATAGTCGTCTTGATTAGGTGCATTTAAAAATGAAAACAAAACTGTATTATTTGATTCCTAGCATTTTTTGTCAGACCAACGGATCCGATAATAGAGGGCGCAGAGTGTAAAGCACTTTACTGTATGTACATACCTTAGCACGCAATCAATCGCGACTTCCAGTCTAATATGTCATCTTTTTACCTAAGTATTTGCTAAATATCACGATTGATTGCGTGCTAAGGTATGTACATACACTAAAATGCTTTACACTCTGCGCCCCTATTATTGGATCCGTTTTTATGACAAAAAAATGCTTAGAATCAAATTTGTAAGGAATTTTGTGTTCTACAACTTTTATTTTATAATAAATATAAATGCATTTAAAAGTAAAGCAAACGAGATATTTACAAAAACTGTTTTTTTGACATTTGTCCTGTCATATTTTGAGTTCCTTACACAATATCAGAGGGGATTTTTAGGAGCGTATTTTTGTACCAAAATAAAGGTATGTATAGATATTCAGCTTATTCCTTGAGATTCCGAGGTGAAAGTCTAAGTTAATTGGGGTATTGTAATTCGTAATACAACAAACTTAAGGCAATATTTAACCCAATAAATAATTAAAGGAAAATATCCAAAATATACTTTTAATAAACATATTTCAGTGCAAAATACTTATAAAAAAACGTGATGTGGAAAGTACATAATAATAATAATAAAGCTTCTTTATTTCAAATCATCTTTACATAATACATACATATATACACAAAGATAAAGTGAAATGACGTCAACAGAGAAAAATTATTACTTAAATGCTTTAAGAATAACAAAGCATTGACAATTTTTCGAAATTTAAGGGCAAGCACGATTATTGACAACAGTTAATTAAGTTCACTCTAATCTCTATACACACGGTAAGTTGGAAAAGTAAGTTTTTCCTATTTTTTTACTTGGAGGTTCTGCTTATAGTATATGACATAACTTTTAATTCTAAAAAATTTTTCAGATAATATTTTTCTCTTAAGTTGAAAAATAAAGGTAATTTTCTTTTAATTTGCACTTACCTGTTATGTACTATAATTTATTTGAATTTTAATTAGTGTTTTGTGAGTTTCAGAATATGCAGAGATTTTTATCAAAAATAAAAAAAGTTTTTATATGGTTCAACATTGAAGGTGGTTACCGTATAAGTGTATGTTATTAAAGAAGTGTTACTTTTGTGGTATGACTTGCATTTAAATTATCTATATTAATAACATTGTGAAACAGATATTTTATCACCTTAATAGTGGAAATAATTCCTTACTGACACAATATTATACGAAATTAAAAATCTTTGTTGATGGACAGTTAAATGACGACACTATGTTTTTCTCTGTCATTCATAAACGGATATTTTTATATTATACATGGATTTATGTAATGGCCAAAGTAATTGGTTACTTTGTTTATTCTTTTAAAGCCATCTTTACAATGTCATATTAATCTGTGGCCGAATTTATGGTTTAAACTAAAGTGTAATATCATTTATCAGGTCGTTTTTATCATAACATAAAATTCACTTAAACTTAAACTTAATCGAGAAAGTCGCCGTTCATAATTTTTAAAATCAAGTTTTCTTCTGTGCTTGATTTGGTAAGTAAATAATAAATATTTAAATTTTAAAATTTTAACGTCACTTAGTCCTGTTACACACACAAAAAGTTTTGCATCGAAAATAATGAAAGCAAACGCGTACGCGCCGGTCCTGCATGTAAAAGGTTACATTACTTCTAATGCATTAGGCGTAGGGCGTTTGTACGTCTCATGAGTAATGGGACTTACATGTCATCACATGATAGATGTAAAGTAATGATCTTACAAATTATTTCAAACCACACATTTAAAGCCCAAGGCGCCTTGCCTGCACTGAAGGGACAACCAAGTGACATGGCGGCGAGGTGGTAAGCTAGTGGCAAGTCAAATCTTTAAAGCCTTCGAAAACTAAAAAAAAAAAAATGGAGACTAGTGGTACTCAACTGACGCTACACATTTTCCAAACACACAGACACATTTATTTTCGCAGGTTGTAGATATTTCACCTGCCACTAGCTGACCATCTCGCCGCCACGTTACTACTTACCATTTCAGTGCGCGCCATTACTAAGTTAGAGTTGACATAATATTGTACAAGCGGCCCTTAGAAAAATCTGTCTTAAACTGTACAAACCTTATTTCCGTTAAGGGACTATATCCACTTAAAGGCCGAAAAAGCTATTTTTTAAGATTTTTTCCTGAAAAGCCCTTTTAATTTATTATTTTAAAATTTGGATCATACAGGCTGTTACAAATTCGAGGAACACCATTAGGATCTCGGAAACGGTAGAGAGATACAGGGTTGGTTAAATTGGGGCAAAGCTGCGCATTTTTATGTTTAACAATATTCCGTTTTAAAAATTTAAAAATTGGCCGACAAAAACTGAAATTTTGCGAAACAGTTTTTATTGTTTTTAGTTTATTTAAAGAGATATTTTAAAACTAAAGACACATTAACATTGCCACTTTTTCTATTCTATAAAATGATGTCTCCAAATTTAAAATCCGACGTTTCGTCTTTGAGCCACCATCATCAACTTTGTTTTTTTAAATGGGCGGAATATTTAGTTTAAAACAATACACATATTTTAATTCTAAAAACGACCATATATCAGACTACATTTAAACGAAGTTTTGAACAAAAAAAACACCATCCACTATTTGTTCCATAAAAAATTATGTTTTATATTCCAATCGATTTTGGAAATTTCCATTTGAAGATAATATACATCCATTTATTTTTATTACTACTTATTTTTATTTCTTTAGTTATTTATTTATTCATAATTTAACTAACAAGCTACAAGAATTAGGGTAATTTAAATACTATCAACTTTATTGTAGCCTGTTATAAAAAAGGATGCGTACTTATCTGCAAACGGAAATTTTCCTGAACGTTTGGGGTAAAGTCGCTATTTGTAATGGGGAAATGGTGAATGATGATGGTTTTTCGGTTCGAAACGTCGCGCAAATGTAAAGTATGATATATCGTTTGTTTTAGAATGAAATTACGAGTTGACTAAGGTTAAAACCAAATATTCCGCCCATTTAAAAAAACAAAGTTGATAATGGTGGCTCAAAGACGAAACGTCGGATCTTAAATTTAGTGACATCATTTTATAGAACAGAGAAAGTGGAAATCTTAATGTGTCGTTAATTTTAAAATATCTTTTCAAATAAACCGAGAAAAAATAAAAAAATATTTTAAAAGCCTCTGTAGCCGATCTCCGGTTGCTCCTCTAAAAACAGACGTTTTGCGGTGACCACTATATCTCTGGACTAGGGCTGGCAAAAAGCGGAAGAAAACAAAACCGGTTTTAAAAACCGGTTTCGGTTAAAACCGGTTAACCGAATATTTAAAAACCGGTATTAAAAACTGGTTTTAAAACCGAAAAACCGAAACGGTTTTTAAAACCGAAAACCGAAAACCGAAAACGGTTCTCAAAACCGAATCGAAAAGGCTTTTCTAAACCACAGTTAACAAAAAATCTGAAAGTAATTATTCTCTATTAATCGTTTTTGCGTTGATTACGGATTTGCCCATGAGCTGTGGTGTTAATTGATAATTTAAACGACTGGTTTATATATGACTATTTTCAACCAGCATATTTAAAAACAAATGTTAAAAAATACATTTTAATAAAAATAAATATTTTTTGTACTATATTAAAAAATGGTTTCTTAAAATTTATTTTGTTACATATCTTTTAAAATTGAAATCGAATTTAAAAAAGTTTTATATGAAAGTTGCTCATTTTTGTATGTAGATTAAGATTCTAAATAAAAAAATGGAGTTCCCTTTGAAAAACAAAGTTAATATGAATATGACCTTAAAATTTTAGTCAAGGTCACAAACTAATAATACCATTCAATTTGCCCCTTTATTCGAAAACCGATATTCGAAACCGGTTTTCGAATACCGATTTTCGGTTTTGGCCAAAACCGCGGTTAACCGAAAACCGGTTTCGGTTGCCAACCCTACTCTGGACGCATCTAAAATGCGGATCTACTTGCAGAAATGTATAATCTACGAAAAAAACATTTTTTGACAAAAGGGCGGTTTCTCAAAAACAAAAATTGATTTTGGGACTCATATTTTGGCCTTAAATTATTTGTTAAAAACAATTTTGGCCTTAAATTATTTGTTAAAAAACAAAGATTTCTCGCAAAAGAAAAATCTTCGATTAATTGTGAAAATATATACACTAGCGGAAAAATATAAGGATACAAAAAAACACCAAACTTTTTGACGTTTTTCAAGTGGGTGTATTTCGCTTAAAAATTATCGTACTGAACTTTAAAAAACCATTTACAAGCTAGAAGTTTCTAGTTTCAAGATCCTACAGTGAAAACATTTTTCAAGCAACGTCTACTGCACAATCCTAATAAATACAGTTTTTTCAAATACCATATCCGGTTTTTGTAGAGTGTTTATTTAAGATTTTAAAACCCTCCTAAATTTTTTGTGCCATCAGCGGTTGCTGAGATATTGATGCTTAAAGACATAAAGGCCCTATTTTATTTAAAGTCCAATATCTCAGCGGAAAGTGGTCGTATCGAACTTTAAAAAAGAAAATTAAAGCTGAATGAACAAGATACCCAATTCATTAAGTCGTTAAGTAAGAATTTTTTTTGCCAGTTTTTAGACCAAAAGAAAAATCGAAAAAAATTCTAAACAAAAAAATCTTTTCAGTATTCATAAGGATAGCGCGGTAGACGTTGATTAAAAAAATTTCACTGCAGGATCTTAAAACTAAAAAATTCAAGCTTCATTTTTTAAGCGAAATATAGCCACTTGAAAAACGACAAAAAATTTGGAGTTTTTGTATCCTTAAAGTTTTTCCGCTAGTGTATCTAAGAAGATTGTGTCAAAATTTGAGACCATTTAGTTTAGTAGTTTTCAATAAATCGTGGTCACCGACGTCGAAAACACTCTTTTAAGAAAAGCGCCTTTAAAGCTTTAAGAAATCTATACACCTAGTTGAATAAGTTTTATAAATACGAGCATCTCTCCGAAACTATTGACGGATTAATTTTAAATTTCCAGAAAATATACTTAAAAACATGTAAATTCGAAATATGCTTTAAAAAAAAGATTTTTTTTTCAAAATCGCAAGTGGATATAACCCCTTAATGGAAATACTTTAGAATTTGGCATTTGCTCAGGTTAAGTACTCCATAACAAAGTCAGTTTGACATTTAATTTCATGATTAGAAAAATTCACATTTCTTTTTTGGTTTTGTGTGAAAAAATACATTTCTTTATAACTTAAATATATTATGATGATTAGTAAGATTATTCTGAAAGCAATGCGCTTTAATAACCTAACCTACTTAGACAGATATTATTGAAATATTACCAAAAACAGCGCTGTGGTCTAATAAAAGTTATGCCAAACCCTGATTAATAAACAAATTTGGTTTTGAAAGGACAAGTGGTCTTATTGGGTCTATTTTTTCAGAATAATTGATGAGGATCAAGTATTGCACCAACGTACATTTGTTAGTGAACACGACGGTAAGTCTAGTCGCGGCTAGACGCCCCTGAAAAATTTCAAACATCCCTAGTAATAAAATCGGCAATACTAAAGTTATATTTAGCATTGTTATTTATATTTTTAAATACATTATTCTGTAAATACTGTATATTTTGAACTTAAATAAACTTTTCTAATCAAATATTTGTTTGGTTACTTAATTAAACATTTTTCACTGTTGCTTCATTTATGCTTGAGACTATAGAAAGGTTTGTTTATGGAAATATACATTATTTAGTCAAATAAAGTTGTTTCTATTGAAATCTGAAGAGTTAAAATTATTTGTCTGGAATTTTATTAATGCTGTTTTATTTTTCACCGATCTGCCTGGTCTTCTTGCTGTTCATAGGATGAGGTGAATGGAAAACATAAAGAAAATGGCGAAGTCTCTAACCACCGATCTTCTGAGTAAGTTTTAATAAAGTAATTAGTAAATAATACTAAGCCATTAGTTCTAATCGTCTTAGTCAAATGTAAAAATAAAAACTCGTTAAATTAATTTTTGTAGGAAGCGAAAGACCCGTAGTCGTAGCCGAAGTCGCACAAGAAGAACTAGAAGCCGCTCCAGGGATCGGAAACGGTCAAGTCGGGATGAAAAAAGAAGTCGCAGTCGCGGCCGAAAGAGATCACGTGACCGACGCAAGTCGAAATCTAAAGACAGACGGTCTCGGTCTAGGGATAGAAGAACCAGATCAAGGGACCGTAGGCGTTCGAGATCTAAATACAGAAGCCGCTCGAGAGACAGAAAAGACAGGTAAGACTTTAAAAAATTAACCCTAAATAAAATTCACAATTTTGTAAACATTCGCAAAGTTTTTTTTTAATTTTAGATTGCAGTTTACAGATATTTTTATAAAAGGTGTTTTATGCAAGTGCGAAAAACTTAAGAGATTCCCTGTTTTAAATAAAAGTAGTTCGCTGTTTAAACATGGGGTCAACTGTCAACCCTTAATAGGCATTCTCACGATGAGACTTGCCTTAGATCCTACCAGAAGATAGGTGCGAGGGCAAGTCTTGCTGAACGGGATTTACACCATATAGGACAGTCCTTTGGAATTCTGTTCTCACGTATAGTGCCCGTGACTCCATTGACAGTTGACCCCATGTTTAAACAGCGAACTACCTTTTATTTAAAACAGGGAATCTGTTAAGTTTTTTCGCACTTGTATAAAACACCTTTTATCAAAATATCTGTAAACTGCAATCTAAAATTAAAAAAAAACAACAAATTAAAACTTGTAAATAAATTATCAATAAAAATTTGATAATGTAGTTCCTTTTCGGGTAAGTTGTCCAACATTGACACAAGCGGGGCCGCAGCTTTTCCAAAAGCTGCTTTATAAACATCTTTTCCTTTTGGTATTTTTAGAGTTCAGAGACCAAACTTTGTAACCAAAGCGAATTGGCTTACCCCTGATAAACTGTATGAGAGAGCGACGGCCAAAATATTTGATCATTGATTCATCGTAGTTTAGATGCTTTGACGACTGATAATATTTTAGAAGAGATTTTTGTAGTTTGTCGATAAGAGGTCGTAATTTCAATAATTTATCGTTTTGATCCATTTTTGTGTTATCAGCGACGTGAAAGAAGCGCAATTATTTGGATGAATCTATCTCGACGCATTGCACCTTTGACCATATCATTACATATGTCTAATCTGCAATCCCAATAAAATCTTTTACCAGGAAGGATATTATAACCAGAGATAATTAAAATGCCTAAAAACATTTTAGCTCTTCTAGAGTAATATTAGGGTCAGGACAGTTTAAGAAAAGAGCATACTTTCTAGTTTTATTAAGAATATGGGTCAGTACTTCGCCATCAAAAAATATTTCAAACAGATCTGTTGGGGACATGCCAATAATTGTCGCCTTGAAAGATTCTCTATAATGCCTCCTTTGTCTTCATCGGCTGAATTTTTATCCGTTAAAATATCCGATTCAGGTGGGCATACAAATATATCAGTTACGTCGTTGTTATCTACCGGATCTTGGCTGTAAAGCATATCCAAGGCTTCCTGAAGTGTGAAACCACGTCTCTAAAAAAGATCCTTCAATAACCTAGTGTGACCATATGGTAACACATGGAATTGGATTTCCAAAACAAACACCATACCTTATTCTTTAACATGTAACATATTTTATAGTAAATATACAACATTTATTTATATAAATACACTTTAAAAAACATTAGAAAAGTTTTAGCAAATTCTAAAAAGTACTTACTCGAAATTCGGTTCCATAATTTTCACTTGAAAAAAAAACCATCCAACTTAACGACTGTTATCAACTGACTAAAGCGATCTATGATCAAAAATTCTCGTGCTTGTGTTAGTCCCGACCTCTAGTAGTAACCCAACCAAGCTATGACCTATTTTAAGCATAACTATGAATTCCTGCTTTAGTTTAAACAGGTCGTGTTATTGTGACCAAATCGTAACACTAGGCTTTGATGGGTTAAGACAATCAATGCAAAAACATGAAATTACCAATTTTGCAATTAAACTCTTGCCTTTTTAACGTAGAAGGCTATCGAAAATTATTTACATCTGTTTTATCACCACCTTTACGTAAGGGTATGATCACCAGAAACAAATATTAGATCTGTAATGGTAGGTTTACATCTGACATTTATTGCATGAGATTTATGTCAGACAGAAATTCTGGCCGTTGTAAACAATGAAAAATTTATATCAGACATAAACTTTTAACTGTTTACATTAGCTGTCTGACATAAATTTCATGCAATAAATGTCAACCTACCATAATATATTGTAATGGTTAATAAGGAATAGGTGGTTTGATTTCATAATATCGGGTGCAGGCGCGCAACTAGGATTTTAATTTTTGTATTATCTAATAAATGAGACACGGGACTAACACCAAACACATACCTGATACTATTGGCCTAAAGAGAAACATTTTGGTAAAGAAAGTTTTTGTTTTTAAAGCCCCACCCAGACCAAATCAAAAATTATAAGGGCAACTCGTTCACTTGTATTTTTTCGTAAATCTGATTAAATTTTATGAAATTATCTGTATTTGTTGTAGCCAGTTTAAACTTTTTCACACTACAATTTTTTTATGCGAGATGTTCAAATGCCTTTTTACAAGAAAAAGGCAGATATTTTTGCGAAATTTGAGATTTGTCGATAAAAATTGATTAAACTTACGAAAAAAGTCAAATAGAGAATTTACTTTTAAAAGTTTTCATTTTCTCTGGGGGCTAACCAAGAAACTAACCTTTTTCGCAAATTCCAAAATAAAATTTTTCTTCACTAAAGTGTTCCTCTTACGACCAATAGCATTTGGTATATACAGGGTGCCTCTAAAAGGTCTGTACAAAAAGCTACCACAAATTCCTTGGCCCAAAATACGAGTATAACGATCTACCGCAATTTACCTTAGTCCAAAAGTTGACCGTTTGGGAGATATAGGGTGTCAAAGTTTTAATTTTACTTTGGTAATTTTTAAATATTTTTTTAACATTAAACATTCTTTGACCAAATTTGGTATTGGGAGGTTTTTAGGGTTGGTAATCAAAAGCTGCCCATATTTTTCCCAAAAATGTAGAGGAAGCCACCTGCAGTTCTTTGCTTTTTAAAAATACCAAAACTTTTTGTAGCCTCGGTATAATATGACTTAAATAAAAAAAAATTCTCCTATAATTTTTGTTTAAAAATGCCTGGTAAATATTGATACGAGCAACCGTTAATGAGATATTTTAGATAAAACGTTTAAAACCGCACAAAATAAATCCCTCACGCTTTATCTGGGCCACCCCGAAGCTCTATAAAAATGCTACCACAAATTCCTTGGGCCAAAACACAACGATCTAATGCAATCTACCTTAGTCGAAAGGTTGGTGCTTTGCCAGACACAGGGTTTCAAATTTTGTATTTATTTTTTTACTTAGACACTCCTGTATCTCGCAAACGATCAACTTTTCGACTAAGGTAAATTGCATTAGATCGTTGTTTTTTGGCCCAAGGAATTTGTAGTAGCATTTTGTACAGACCTTTAGAGACACCCTGCATATGGTATGGATCCCATGTCTCAGTTTTTAGATAAAAGAATTTGATAATCCTAGTTGCGCCCCTGATTGGGTGTTATCCTGTCATCGCTGCATGAAGAATTTCTTAAGGAGCTGATAACCTTAACCAACACAGACTCAGTAATAGGCGGAGAAACATTGTTATAGTTAGACCCATATTTATTTCATTCTGAAAGCGATGCCGCCAAGTACACAAAAAATGATAAAGCAAATAAACTCTTTTGTGAACAATGATTTATTGCAGCAAAAATATTCAACCCGACGACTACGCCACGTGTTACAGGTTTCATGGTCGCCAGAGACGAAATAAGAGGTTATTTTTTATAGTACATGATACATGTTTTCGCAATATTTTTATTATTTATCTAAAAATATGTAATCAGGCTCTGTCAGAGGCTATGGGCTTTCGAAAAGGTTTGTTTACTTTATCATTTTTTGTGTAATTGGCGGCATCGCTTTCAGAATGAAATAAATATGGTCTTAACTATACATTATTATTAATCAATTTTAGGCGTTCAACCAATTATAACCGCGGTGATAATTGTTGACAACTTTAACGTATAATACATGGTTTAAACGTCAACATAACCGATTGGTAAATACCGTTTTAGAATTGGTTCTTCGCCTAAAATTGATGATTATTATATTTACTATGACGTTGTCAATGTTCAGATTTGAATGTATTTATGACAATAAAGGAATTATTATTTAAAAGATCCAACACGACGTATCCCATGGCTCCGACCCCATAGGGCGTCGTGCGGAAGGCCATCCATATCGAAGACCACTCCTCGCGTCCGCTCGGTCAGTGATCTTCGGCCAAATTCATTTGCCTCAGTAGACGAAGGGATCCAAGGATAACAGATTTCTGCATTTTCATCACCAGTTGTTCGGGTGTATTTTCACATGCTGGAATGTACCTCATTTCCCTTAATATGTTATTCTTCATGCCTCCCAAAACGCCAATTATCAGGACAACCAATCGCACGGTATACTCCGGATAGAGCCTCCGAAGTTCGCCAAGAAGATCTTGATATTTGGCCTCGTTTCTCCCGTTCTTTTATATCGATGTTAGTTTCCGCTGGGGCGGAGAACTCTATTACGTACATGGTGTGGTTTGTCTTATCAAGGAGAACGATGTCGGGTTTATTTGCTTGAATTTGATGCGTTGTTGGGAACGCGTAGTTCCAGTATATGCGACAGTTGTCATTTTCCACTACTGCCTCAATGTCTCCGGGAGCAAACGGCAGTATTGCTGTTTCATCGATGCCGTAGTAATGCCTCAGGTGATAGTAAAGTACCCGAAGAGCGTCATTATGCCGATGGATGTAGCTATTGACAGCATGCACTGGACAAGCTGACAATAGATGCATAAGGGTTTCGGGTTGCTGTCGACAGGCTCGACATGCGGTGTCAAGAACGTTGGAAAATTGGCTTCGGTACACCAATGTGTTTATCACCCCATCTTGGCATGCTAGTAAGAATCCTTCGGTCTCAGACTTAAGCTCGGCGGATTTCAAAAACCCAAACGTAAGCTTTCGAGATAGATCGAGTCTATTGATGTTTCTGTAAAAGACTCCGTGCTGCGGCTTATTGATGTGATCTTCTAAGAGCATCCGTTGTTCGGCTCTTTTAACTGCAGCTGTTACAGCACTAGACTCCTGTCTTATAAGTGATTGGTCGTCATTAGAATCTATTTCAAATCTGAGACCGAATTTCTCCGCGGCTCGCTCGGCTGCCTTGAACAAAAATGCTCCAACATTGGCCATCTCATGTTCTTTTACTAACTGCAGCAGTGGATCCGTGCTTTTGGCAACCTGACAAGCAAGACTCAAAACCAAACGATCATGCATACACTCCAAGCTTAAAAGGCCGCGACCTCCCTGATGGCGTGAGAGGTAAATGCGGGAGACTGATGAGCGGGGATGGATGCTGCGGTGAAGATGCATCATTTTTCGTGTGCTAACGTCCAGTTCGCGCAACTCTTCTCGCGTCCACTTAACTACTCCAAACGAATAAAGCAATACAGGAACTGCCAGCATGTTAGTTGCAGAAACCTTATTCAATCCTGATAGTTCGGATTTCCATATTTTCCTTAAGCGTTGCCTGTACTTGCTTCTCAGCTTGGTCTTTACAGCTTTAACATCCTGAGTACGATTTTGGTCGATACCTAAATATCGATACGTTTCGTTATTTCTAAGCGGACGGAGAATCGCGCTGTCAGCAAGTTGATCAGCCTCTAAATCGTTACCATTTCTGCCCTTCACCAGCCTAAGTTTTGCACATTTGTCAAGTCCGAACTCCATGCCAACATCTTTGGTATATTCGTGAACCACTTTAAGAGACTGTTGTAGATCTCGCTCACTAGTTGCATAGAGTTTCAGGTCATCCATATAAAACAGATGGGTTACCTTACGCTCCTAATCGCGGGCGGCAACAGTGTATGTTGTTTGTTTTGCTAGTAGAGGAATTTGTGAAAAATTTTATTAAAATTGTGCTTTTAAATTACAGTAAAGACAAGTGATCGCTACTTGACTTGTTTTTAGTGCCTATAAATAAAATTAGAAGTCGAAAACTTACAATAAAGACTTAATAAACGGATTAGTATAAAGACGTGAACCTTGATAACGCGAGCGACGTTGCCACATAGCGCCGCACATATTTCCTGCGTTCGGTGAACTTAGAAGTTTGGAAGCGCG
The DNA here is from genome assembly GCA_014170235.1 of Listronotus bonariensis. NCBI lineage: Eukaryota > Metazoa > Arthropoda > Insecta > Coleoptera > Curculionidae > Listronotus > Listronotus bonariensis. Next base: position 158,837 of record JACEGR010000391.1, read on the forward strand.
TTATTTGTGTCTGTTTCTAAACAAATAGATGCAATTTCTTTAACAATGTCTTGTTCAAATGTAAAAACTCTCTGTCCTCAGATGATCAAGAAATACAAATGGTGTGTGATTTCTGTAATGATGTACATTGCTTAACCTGCTCAAAGCTGACAACATCTGAAGCATGTAACCAGACTTAGCAAGCAGAGACACTTTTGTTTTACTTGCGTGCGACGACTGCATACCAATGGTTAAAAACTCCCTCAAGACGTTCACTGTTGGACTTCAAAATCAATTAGATCTGCTCCAAACGAAGAAATGGAAAAATCAATTAGCGATGCAATTGACACGATTAAAGCAAACCTACATTAACAAATTCGATAGTGGCAAAAATCTTGACTATAAACTGGAAAAGCGCTTTGCTTCTCTAAAGCAATCAGTCATAAGGAGCAACAATGTCCAACAAACAAGTTCAAATTAGTGAAAAAAGTGCTAAGAAAAATGAGGAAGCAAAGCACTAGTACTGGTACTAGTACTAAGTGAAATGCCTGTGATTTCATTGGAAACCAACAATAGACTCAGCGTCTGTCAAATCAGCTGTAGCTACAGCTCAACTTCACAAAATTGTTAACTTGACAGCTGATGTAGAAGGTTCAAACCATCAGAACCTGCCAAAGTTCATCCGGCCTTCAAGTATATGCAACGGCCAGCACCACACAAGGGTACAGGAGAAGGAGTTACCAACGAAGTTGCAAAGGCCAGATTGAATAAATCCTGGATTTTCTTATCTGGCTTTAGTACACAGACAACACCTGATTCTATTGCATCATACATCCAAATCCACCTCGATTTGGCGAAGATTGTGACTGTGAAAAACTTAGGACCCGAAAAGACAAATGGAAAAGCTCTTTCAGGATTGGCGTGTCTACTGATGATAAAGATAAAGTAATGAATCCTGAACTGTGGCCATCTGGAATAATCTTCAACAATTTTTAAACCTTCGACAGAACCCAGGGCTGTGCTTCTAAATGGATTAGAAAGTCCTACTCCAGGGACTTTAGGAAAACAGGTAGGTGCTTCTCTGGGCATACTGCATTATAATATTCAATGTTTAAGAAATGGCTAACTTATTGGAATCTTTTAATTGATAGTAATTTTAGTATTCTTTGTCTGAATGAACGTGGCTGGGCTGATGAACTTAGTTTTATAAACATGTGATTAGTTTGTCCCCGTCTCGAGCTACTGTAGATCAGAGCGCAAAAATGGGGGGTTGCAATTTTGCAAAAAGTAACATGCACTTTTCTTCTCTGCCTTTTAATTTGGCAGACTTGTGTGAAGAACTTAACTTTGAAGCTGCGGGAATGTTATATAGCTTGCTACTCAAATAGTAACAATATACCGTTCTCCGAATGGTGATTTAGGAACCTACTTAACAAAATGGCCTATGTCTTAGACAGACTAGATCTTAATAAGGGCATTATAATAACAGGAGACTTTAATGTTGCACTTCCATTCAAACTCTTAGGAAGCACAGCTCCTCTATAACCTAGTCCTATGGACTGTCAGAAAGTAACAACAGAAAACACTAGGAATGAAGCATGCTTAACAACATCTTCACCAATGTTGGGGTTGGTAACTTTGTTGCTGAGGTGATCAGCCTAACATTTCCTGATCACTCAACTGTTTTCATCACAGCACACCTTGCATGTACAAAAACCACAAATAGTGCTTCTCGAATAACCTATAGGCCAATAACAGATCAAGGTCTATTCAATTTGTATACTGCGGTAGAAAAGGCTGACTGGTCATTTTATTAGTGATTCGAATATGTCCTCTAATAAAAAAAAATTTGAACAATTTATAAATCTAATATCACATTTCTGTGATATAAGTTTTCAGAAAAAACAAAGTTATTTAATGAAACTAATGAGGAACTTACAGAATACACTGGTTTAATGAGCAGCTAAAGGGATGAGAAACATTAAAACTATTAACTCGGGTAAATAAATCTGACCCACATTTAGTAACCAATAAAATGCTCAAAAAGATTTTAGAAAAGAATATCGTAAAAAAATAGAGAGCAAAGTAAGAGACAGGTAATGATCAGTATATTAGCCAATCAAACAACAAAGTAAGACGTCTGGGATATAATAAAAATAATACATAAAAGACTAAACAATCAGAAATACTAAATGCCCAACTGCTTTAACGATTTCTTTGCTCAGGTTGCAGAATATAATAAAAAATCTTCCAGCAGCGGATAATGATCCAATTGAGTATGTCAAAAAGCTAAATATAAATTTGAATAACACAAGCACAATTTTAGGAAGTCAGCTTTGTTGGTAAGACATGTGCTAACCTTAAGAATAGCTACAGTAAAGATCATTTTAAATTAAATGTTAAAATAATAAAGTGCTTGAGACAATTTTTATGTCATTAACTAAGATCATAAAAATCTCTGCATTAAGGATAACATATTTCCAGACTGCCTTAAAATGGCACGTGTAGTTCCTATTCCAAGGGTAACCCTGAGGAGGTCTCTAATTATAGACCAATTTCAATATTGCCCCTATTTGGTAAATTTTTGAACAAGTTTAAAACAGCCAGTTATCAGTTATTTAGAAGAAGTCAACATTTGCTTAATTCCAGGCAGTTCATACCGCAAAAAGTCTATCGACTGCTGCGGCAGTGAAGCAATATTATTGATTATATTCAGGATTGTTTTGAGGGTAAAATGTACGCTCAGGCATCTTTCTTTGACCTTACTAAAGCTTTGACTGCGTATCCCATGACCTCCTAATCCAGGCTTTATCAGTACAAGTTGCAAACGGCAGTGTGGATCTTTGAGATCTTACCTGGCAGACCGATACCAGTATGTATTGTACAATAGCAAAGTATCATCAAAGTGTCAGTCAGCATGCAGTGCCCCAGGGCTCAGTTCTTGGGCCAATATCATATTCCTATATAAATGATATAAGTGCATGCACATCAAATAATAGCACAGGAATTTTGCGCAGATGACACAACGACCATTGATAGCTGCGACAACTTGGAAGTTTGAACTTGATGGTGATGGATGAAAAAGATATCCAAATTGGTTTGCTTCCAATCAACTTAGTATCAACGAAGCAAAGACTCAAACACTCAACTTCTCCTTAAGACCTGTGAGCGAGCATACAAACCCGTTAAATTTCTTGGATTACATCTAGACACAAACTTACATGGGAGGAACATGCCAATCAAACGGCTAGCGAATCAGCAAAAACACGTATGTTATCCGAAATCTAAAAAACTGTGTGTCTGAAGGGTTCTTATGAACTTATTATGGATATACATGCTCACATTAAGATATGCCATCCTGTGCTGGGGGCACTCAGCTCACGCATCAGAGTTGTTCTCTTGCACAAAGACGATGTGTGAGAGTCATTGCTGGCCTGAAATACGAGTGCTGTAGAGAGAGGCGTTTATCTCCTCTTGGGATGCCCTACCACTCCCTCTATATTCACTTAGCTGCCTTATACACGTTAAAACACCTGAATAGCTACAGCCAAAATAGGGACTTACATGGATATGAGACCAGGGAGGAATGACCTTTCTATAGGTACAGTAGAACTTCAGGGCGAGGGATGGGCAGAACATATGGTATTAAATTTTTTAATGTACTACCTCAGAGTGGAACATGACATTAGGGCTTTTGAGACTAGGATTAAACTATATCTTAAAACAAAGCATTTTATAGCGAGCGAATACATGTTGAGCTCTTAGATAATCCAGAGAAGCATTTGCTGTCAAATTAGGTTTATTGTAAGTGTGTATGTGTAATTTTAGTGTTTCTCAAAAAGTCTAATAATTTTAAAATATGTTTGTGTTTTATTGTTTTGTATCTAATAATTACTCATAATTTGTAATGATTTTAAAAGTATGTTTGTTTTAAAAATGTAATGTTTTTTCTTTTTTAGATTTTATCTTATTTTAAACTTGTATTAACTATTTTTAACTTTTGACTTGTGAGAAAATACAACCTGTATGGGCATTCATCAATAAATATTTGAATTGAATTTGAATTTGAATTTGAATTCTTCCTGGTGGTCCACAACAGCTACCCCGAGTCTTCCGAAGAGACACGGATGCGGGAAGCAGCGATATACAGAATAATAGAGGACTTAGTGAGTCGCCCTGAAATACGCCCCGTTTAAATGTTATGGGATCAGTAATGATTTTTGTGCTCCAGATGTTATGGAGAATTTAGATTTCCAGAGCGGCATCAGCTGTTCGATGCAACGATTCAGGTTAGGAGGAACCTTGAGATCTTTAAGCAGATGCAATATTAATTCATGCGATGTTGTATCAAAAGCTTTTTGTAATCAATCCATGCCATACTGAGGTTGCGTTTGTATTGGATTGAGTCTTGTGTGATGCATCTATCGATTAAGAGATTTTCCTTGCAACCATTGATTCCTCTTTTTCCTCCTCGCTGCTCCCCTATATCAGAGAGAATAGGATCTATTGCACTCAGTATTCTAGAATACAAAATTCTAGTAAAAGCCTTGTAGCTGGTATTAAGGCAAGTGATTGGTCTGTAGTTCTTTGGCTGTGTTAGATCTCCCTTTTTTGGTATTAATATAGTCCGGCCTTCTACAAACCATTCAGGAATTGGTGTGTGTCCATTAAGCCACGAATCAAAGATTCTGGCCAAATGCGGATGGGTACTGGGGAATTTCTTCCACCAGAAGTTATTAATGCCATCCGGACCCGGTGCAGAATAATTCCTTGCACCATCTAGGGCTCTTTTTACCTCCTCCGTCGTGATTGGTGGACTTTCGTGCTGGTTAAGTTCCTTGTCGGCACAATAGGCACTAAAGTTGTTTAAAGCAGGAGTGTCCCGTCGTAACGGCTTCGAGTCCTCGTAGACATTCTTCCAAAACTGTTCCACAACATTTGCTTGTGGCGGATTTTCGACCGTTGGTGCTGGGTCCGCCAGAAAGCTAGAGGGTTTAGTCACAAATTTATTTGTATCTCTCAGCCCTTTAGCCTTTTTCTTTAAGCTGTTGTTAATAACACCCAACGATCGTATGCGGTCTAGGCAACGCTGCTTAATGACCTGAAGCGTGATTCTGTTAAGTGTATGGTGTTTTTGGCGTAGCTTTGAAGCTATTTTTCTGATCTTTGCCGTAAAAGGTCTGTTGGCTGATATATAACCCATTACACTTTGAATGCGCGATGCCTCTTGCCGCGTTAGATCTATTTTTTGGCAATTTGCTGAATTCTGCGTTCGGTCTTCCGAAGTGCCTGGTGAAAGCTATCTGAGCGGTTAGGAACAAGTTGTTTCGCAGCTTCATAAACAGCGTTGTTAAGTGCCAAAATATCCGTTTGTTCTGAAAGTAAATCCCGAAGAGCGTTGTTTGCTTGTGCGATATCTCGGGATTTTATGTGAGACTTGATGTTGATGTTAGTAAGCCTCTCTGTTAGTTCGTTGTTGGCGTTTTCGGGGGCAATCTCAATTACCATATTTTCCGCAGGCTGGTTTTGTTCCAGATCCTGATTATCCAGGTCCTGAGGTGGCTCCTGTTGTCTTGGTGTTCTGACATATCCAGATCGGTTAAGATAGGCTACATAGTCTCTCAAACGTTGTTGGGAGAGATGACTTAATTCTGGGTGTTTAGTACACCATGTGGCGTGCATCCGTGCCATGTAGCCCCTAATGGTGGGTTCGCTGAGGGAATATGCATCCATCAGATCGTCCCTAAGTTCGTCCGTCCACGTGAGGCGTCCATGTCCATTGCCAAGGTCGTTTAAGGGCGTCCGTCCGGTTGCTCCTCCAACCTGCCCTGCACCCCTATCCGAACGGGGTGGATTGTTGGGAGCTTGCTCATCATTGTTTATAGGGACAATGCGAGATATCCACGACTCTGCGGGATGTCACCCCACAGAGCCGCGGCGGTTACCGGTATTACATAGGCTACCGGACCGATTCAAGGCCTCTCGTAGGTTGCTGTTGGTACCCGCAACCCCTTCAAGCTCGCTGGCAGTACCGTCTTGCTTGGATTGTTCGTGTTCGGTAGCACCAAGAACAATGCTAGGCATTGTCCTGATGGCCAGACTATAGAATTATTATTATTATTATTATTATTATTATTATTATTATTATTATTATTATTATTCTTAAATACATTTTTGGGACTTTATCGATATTTTTAGCCAATTTTTTCCCACACTAAAAAAAATTTGTTAAACTCATTTCCTATCTGTCAAGGTGTCACCCTGATCATTCTTTACTACATTGATATAATCTTGTTTTGCCTGACCATTATTTGGGTTTAAGGTAATGAACCTTTTAGGTTTGTCTCATAACCGGATTTGGGATATCCAGGACTTAATACAACGTTTTTTACTAGAAACTTTAAATTTAGAGGTAGCAGAAATAAAAAGATTTTTTAACGTTTCTATAAAGCATTTGCCACCCGTAAGCTATTAATTTTAACCGCCCCTAATTTTTTTCTTTTTCATTGAGAAATAATTTTTGAAAAAAAAGATCCTCACTTACATTTCTACGTACAAAATGAAAATTGAAAATAAAAATGAACTAAGTTATTTATGAAGTACAAAATCTGCCGCCCCCTAAAAACGCCGCCCTAGGTTCCAGCCTACTCAGCCTTCTGTTAAATGCGCCATTGCCTTCAGTTGCCGCTCGAGATGCCACTGGACTTAATAAATGTAATTATGTCAGTGATAAATTACCCCCTAATGCCATAAATAACATTACCAAATTAAAACAAAATTGGATAAAGAGTAGTATTTACGATTTTCAAATTATTTTTTTTATTTTAACACCTGTATTTGCGGACCAATGTTTATATGAACTTTTTACATATTTTCAATAGTAGAATTTTCCTTTAAATTGTCTTAACAACATTCTGTAACACCCTGTATATGATTATAAAATATTAATCAATGTGTACATCAAATGCAGCTTGAAATCACAGTGCCAAGATCGTTAGTAGGTGTATTTTGGAAGAACATTAAAAGCATCTGCTCTAATAGCTTATAAATTTAAATTATATAAAACATGTTTATTTTTTAAGTTGGCGATTTCTAAGCACGTCCAAACAGCTCAAACATTTTTTTTTCTGCATAAGTTTGGGTCAAGGATTCATTATTTTTGAATAGGTTTACAAGACACATTACCAATTTTTATAATAAATATGTCACTTTGAACTCAAATAGGACTGACCATGGTATATGCATAATGAGTTCCTTCGGCTATTTTTTAATGAGCATCATACCGATCGATTGTATACACGAGTACTTTCACCACGTTCTCCTTTCTACAGATTTTGATATAAGTGACTTTTTTTGTGGGGCATTCAAAAAACAAGTTCACAAGACTCTAGTGAATTCTGCGAAATATATTAATGACAAATTTAAATGCAGGCAACGTTTTTAAATTACCTCCATCCTCAACATACAAAAATTATCACTAGTGGTTTTAAAAATACCACAATAATTTTATCTAATTTTTATTAGTTTGGAACTATGGTCATTCGCAGCAAGTTTTTAGGTAATTATTAAAGTACTGCCATTTCGTATTGGGTAAAGGTATTGACAAAATATTCTAGGGTTATAAAGTACTTGTCAGGACCATTAAAATAATGTGCAATGCTTTCCAATTAATTTTTTTCCCAATATGGCGTACAGCTGACACATTGACATTAAAAGTTGTCAATATGTCAAAAAATGCAGATCTTCATATACTATTTTTCCAAATTTTATCAGAATATACCGAGTGTTCAGATTTTAAAAAGAGGGGACGTACTTTAGGTCCTTAGATTATTTTAAAAAGGTTTCAAAATATTCTAAATACCCTATAAAATATCTGGGATGGCTTAATATTGAAGTTATATAGAATCAAACAAAATGTCAAATGATATGATTTGCTAAAACTTCTGTTTGTTAATAGTTTATCAGTTACGATGCACAGCGTCATTATTGTGGTAAACACCACAGATAAAGATCCACATACGCGTTTTTACGAAATTTAGAAAAAGAAACGATAATTTTACTGGCTTAATGGTGCAAACTCATTATTAAAGTAAATAAAATATGTGCTTTTTATTATATCTTGTTATATTTAAAAATTTATTTTAACAGGTATAGACGACGCAGTCGCGACAGAAGAAGTCGTAGCAAAGATAGAACAAGTCGCAGTAAAGATAGAAAAAGTCTCAGTAGGGATCGAAGGAGTCGCAGTAAGAGTAAGAAGAAAAGTCCAGAGCGCAAACGTTCTCCATCCCCAGCTAAGCCTCCGTTTCGAAAAAGCAACTCGTTCCCCTTTAGGTTTAAGAGGTCAGTCTCCACTTGAAGAACTTAGTCCAGAAGAAAGGGATGCAAGGACTGTATTTTGCATGCAATTGTCGCAACGAATACGTGCACGTGACTTGGAAGAATTTTTCAGTTCCGTGGGTAAAGTCAGAGATGTAAGAATGATTGTATGCAATAAGACAAGAAGATTTAAAGGGATTGCTTACATAGAATTTAAAGACCCAGAAAGTGTTGCTTTAGTAAGTTAATATTATGATTAATGATAGTCTAGTTGTAAATACTAAAATTGTTTCAATACCACTAAATTTTTTTTCAATTAGTTTAAACCTGATAGTTTTATCTGTTGCATTTTATAAGTAAATATTATTGTAGTTCAAAATGATTTGCCGGATCGCTAAAAATAATATATTCACTAACAAGGATCCCAGGTGTCTCTCGCCAATTTTGATAAAACTGCAATATGTTGTAGTATATCAGAAAATAAGAGACAATTTTTTTATCGACTATTAAACAGTTTTAAGGGGTGATATGCACCCCTATAATTCAGCATCAAAATTAGGTTTTTATAATATAATTATATTCTGAATAAAAGTAAAAAATATTAAACTACAAATTAAATAATACTTAAGATTATTTTTTTATACAATTTAAATTGATAATGTTAAGAAATTCTGAGATTTCTTTTTAGCAGTTTGAGGTCTTCATATCGCAAATTACACATTTAGTTTAATAAAAAAATTTCATATGGTCATTGCTAGAATTCGGTTTCTTTCGACATAGACGCGATATTTATACAGGGTGATTCAAAAATCATATGCCATCGCTTAAGGGGAGATTCCTTAGCCAAAAATAAGACAAAAATGTCATATGAACATGGGTCCGCAAATACCGTGTTTTCAAGATACAGGGCGTTTAATTTTTTATAATTTTTCTTTCTTATTTGAATATTTTTAAAACTACGGCAGCGATTTGGCTTAAATTTGGGACATAAGGTACATTTATTAGTAGGCATATTTTGACTATAAGCAATTTGTTATATTTTTACCAGGGGCGTACTTGTGGGGTAGACACATAATATTTTTTAATTAAAACATGCACGCCACTGATTTTAATAAATTTTGATAGCGCAAATAAATACTTTACTAAATGCCTAACAAAACTTGTCTCTTAGCATTTTTTGGAATTTCTTTTGGTTTTCGGGATATTTGCGATTTTAATACGGGCTGCAGCTACTGATCTCCATCTACGTTAAGTAATTAAAATCATCAACGAATGCTTTAATTTAAAAAAAGAAAAAACTAACCTGCAATTTAACTTCAAAAGTGGCTAAATGAGATGCTGAAAATGTCCTCCTTCATCTTCGTTGCATGCTCTTAGTCTTCGTCCTAAAGATTTGCGTACTTTTGCGCAAATAGTAAGATTTTGTCTTGTTTTTTTAAATGCCCCCTCTATCCTTTGTAACAATTTCTGCCTCGTATTCACAACTCTTTTGTAAACAATTTCTTTAACATGTCCCCAGAGATAAAAATCTAAGGGATTGATACGCTTCATTTAAAAATCTTCTTACTTCAGCCGCAAAATGTGGTGGTGCTCCGTTATGTTGAAATCATAATCTGTTATTGTTTCTTAGATAAAGTGGCAAAATATCGGGCAATTCGTTTATTAAGAAATTGAGGTAAGACGCTCCATTTAATTTATTTGGAAGAACTACAGGTCCGATAATTTCATTTTCAACAATTCCAGCCCAAATATTAAAAGAAAATTGATGTTGGAAATTTGTTGTCTGCAAAGCGTGAGGGTTTTCTTCCGCCCATGTATGATTATTATGAAAGTTTATAATGCTTCTTCGTGTGAAAGATGCCTCGTCAGTAAAAAGTACATATTTAGAAAAACGCCGGTCATTTTGCAGCTGATTGAGAAACCATTGGCAAAATACTTGTCTAGGGCCATAATCCCTGGGTAAAAATTCTTGTACCCTTGTAAAATGATATGGTTTTAGTTGTTGTTCTTGCAAAACTCGCACTACCGAAGCTTAAGAAATATTTCCTAGTTCATTGGAAATTATTCGGGTACTGATATTAGGATCACGTTCTACCGAATTTAGTACTGCTTCTTCAGATTGATTGGTAAACTACATGCAATACGCGTAGGCCACTATCTTAAAAAAGATCCTTATATATATGAAAACAAAAATAATATAACTTCTATTGGACGTAACAAAATTAAAATAGAATTCAGTAATTTTAATGCAGCTAACAAATTAATTAACCACAAAACATGCATTTTAGATAATGAATTTATTGCCTACATTCCAAAATTTTTTGTTGAACGGAAGGGTATTATAAGAGGCATTGATACATATTTTTCGGAGGAATATTTGCTAAATGAAATTAAATTAGAATATCCTAATGCCATTTCTGTGTACCGATATACCCGCCAAATAACAGATCCACAAAGTAAAAAAGGTGAATTAAAATCAGTACCTAGACAAATGATATCAGTCTCCTTTCAGGGAACTCAATTACCTCGGTACGTCCATATAAATTCGGTAGAGTTTGAAATAGAACCATATGTTTACAAGGTTATACAATGCGAGCAGTGCCTGAGATACGGTCATGTATCGAGGAACTGTAAAGGTAAAGAAAAATGTAAAAAATGCGGTAGCATACACACTGAGGAGAATAATAGTACATGTGATACAAAATGTATATACTGCAAGAGCAATTCTCATGTATCAACATCAAAAGATTGCCCCGAGTATCAAAATCAAAAGAGGATTAAAAATATCATGGCCCAAAACAATGTGTCCTTTGTAGAAGCAAAAAAATTAGCAGCAACCCCTCTTATATTAATGCGCTTACACAGAATCGATACCAAGCTCTAGCAGACCTCAAGGAATATCCAAATCTTCCTAACATAGGTTCTCAATTACCTTTTACTAAACCAAAAACTCAACATAACACATATACACCGTTACCTAAAACTGCAAATAATGCAACCAAAAACGCAAAGCGGAAACCCTTGCACAAGACATAACCCCACCAATAAGACGTGAGTCTACTAGCTCTTCTATATTGCCAAATCCGTACAGGGAGGATTTCCTTAATTACAAAGAAGAACTTATCGAAAAAATTACCCTTGTTACCAAAAATTTAATTGATAAAATATTACAATCGGATCTGGGGGCTTTATTTGAAATGTTCACCGACGTTCATTTTCTATGAGCGCCCAAAAATAAGCACATATGCTTTATTTGAAAAGATCACGCGTGCTCTTTTTCATTTGTTTTGTGCGACACTTCTTTAGTTGGCGTTCAAGCTGGGAGCACGGATTTCAGACGTCATTTCCAAAGAGGCTTTATTTGAAATGAGCGTCGACGCTCGCCTAAAAATAAGCACATAATATGCTTTATTTGAAAAATTCGTCGACGTTCCCAAAAGTTCACGCGTGCGTTTCTTCATTTGTTTTGTGCGACACCTCTTTAGTTGGCGTTCAAGCTGGGAGCACGGATTTCAGACGTCATTTCCAACGGTTTTGACCATTAAATCGAAGGATTTTTTTGTATATTCGAAATGGAATTTAATAATGTTGTTAATTTAAATGTAATGGCTGGAATAGAGCAAGCGGAATTATTAGAATACTAAAGACGAAGAATTTGCCTCTGGGTAAAGGCTTTAGAAGCTTAAATTTCCAAAAGGAAATTAAAAAAATCCGCTTTAGAAAAACAATCTTTGCGAGAAACTAGAGGAATTTATGGCTCCTCCAATTCGTTTTACGGCTACACCAAAAGATGTTAAGGTATGTGAGATATATATATTTAGTTATATTTATAAAATCTTTAGTGTAAATTGGAAATACATAATATTTATATATTTGTAGATTCTTTCAACCCTTAATTTGTTGGCAACTGGAAGTTATCAAACTGATATTGGAAACAACAACTTTGTTGGTTTAAGTACGCATAAAGTTAGCGACCAATTAAGAATTTTTAATAAATGGATAAACTTTCCAAATCGGTTGAATGACCTTAATGATTTATGAACAGGGTAAGTACTATAATGTTAATACGAATAAAGGTCTAGCCACACATGACCGCAACGAGCCCGCAGCCGTGCGTCTCGCTGGTTAAATGTAGGGGAAAGCGGTGCAAAAAGTTTTATATTCCTAATAAAATTGCAGTTATATGAGTCTGTAATACTACGCTTTAAATTAAACCTAGTCGTAAAATTAATCTTTACAAAGAATACGTTAACACAGTTTTACCTATACTACACTAAAAGTTTGTATAAAAAGAAACAAAGATAAGTAAGAAAATCTGTTTTTGTTTAAACAAAGGGATATACATACAAAACAACAGACTCATCTTGTTCATCACATCATGCTTTTTATATTTTTGAGGTCAAAGTGCTTTTAAATCTTTTAGAATTAATCTTCTCTAATTTCTTCTATCATTGTGAATCCGAGCTCGGCGCGGCCTTGGTGCGGTTAGGTGTGGCTTTGTTTGTTTGTTTCCGCCTTTCATAGATCTAATTTAATATTTTTTTTTAACAGAATACAATGAATTACATTTTAAAATAGGAAGTACACAGTACACTAAATATGAATAAGCAAACAAGTATTATTTTAGATATAGTTAATTTTTTTCTACCATGGGCGTAGCCAGGAGGCAGGAAGGCGATAGCCTCTAGAGGTTAGGGATTTCTTGTAAATATTGATATAAAATTTAATATCAAATTAAAAAAATTGGTTAAAAAAGTAATGGATACCCAAAAAGGGTGGACACTTAATTTGACCCACTGTGCATATTGTATTTTTACATTTTTTCCATATTCTTCAATCGTAAAAAATATAAATTTTCTGTTTCTATTAGAGAGCCCTTAATCTGTTTGTAACCACATTTTAAAAGACATTATTTAAATATATTTTCTCATTAGCATTTTAGAAAGGTGGAAACAATGGTCAATTTTGGTATGAGCCAAGCTGTAGTTAATAAAACAAGGTTTCTCTTTTTCTTTTAAAATTATTTAAAAATAAAGGTTTTGTAGTAAGTATTTTAAAAATATGTGTACTTATTAAAAAATACATTAAACATTGCTCAAAATTTGCATTTGAAAGATTATTGTTTTGTTTAGCATATTGTTTAAAACACAAGAAAACTTTAAATGTTTCTAATCTCTTTTAATTCAACAATAAGTGTTTTTCATCCAGCTTTTACTTTAGAAAATAATAGAGAATTATTATACAATTAAGAATATGTATTATTGTAATATGTATTACCTATGTTATTGAACAAGAAACTTTTTTGTTCTATGAACATATTACTCATAATAATCTGACTAATATTTTTTTTCTTTTTAGGCAGATTATGACATCTCTGGTGTTGTGGGCTGTCTGGATTGTACGCCTCCCACAAATGATCCACATTACCCTGTGTGTATGTGTCATTATTAAAAAAAGCATTTTTGTTAAGTTTAAAAATGTTTTATTACCACTTTTGTGAACATTGTTAGTGCATAATTAATCAGTAAACAATATCTTATCTTTCCATGTCTTTATGAATATATATAAAAAAATATATATTTTTAATACATGCTTTATTTTAATTCAATATTGGCCCTTTTCTGGGACAGCAGTTCTTCGCATACATTTTAAAGTAGGTAAAGTAGAATTCAGCTAAGAAAAAGCCAGAGGCGTCGTAGAAGTAAAACGGCAATCCACTAATTTCTTGTAATCGCGTCGTTTAAATAGTGCGCGAGCAACAAAAAGGAAAATAATTTGAAAAAAAAAAAAAACTTATGACCTCGTGGCTTTTTTTGCTGAATCGTAGTCTAACTAAATTATTAGAGCCGAGTCTAGGCCCCAACATTTACTTACAGAAGTTTTATATAAAACTGTATAACTACTATTATGGCATTGATAACTACTATACCTGTTTGTCTTATAACACTTTTAGGTAACTCTCTTTTAAATTTAATTGTTTGCAATATAATCACTTTCATATCAGTAGGCATGTAGGAATTTTATGAAACTGCAGTAAGCATTACATTAAAAAAAAACTGTTTTTAAACTACTCCTATCTTAGTATTAAAATTATTGTTGACATGAACCCGTTTTACTTTTTTTATGTAGCCAAAAGTACTAAATAACAAGTTTCTCCAACTTGTGAACTTTGATGAATTTGTAAATATATGTACTAGTAGGTACCTCATTAGGTGTTCAGCAAAATAAATTTGTCCCTTAATTATGACGTGTGTAAATACAATTGTATATTGACATGAATAAATAAGGTACTTACAGTTTAAATAAACCTTACACTATTAGTCCTAGGATTTCTTGCTTTCTGAGACTGCACTTAAAATTTTTGTGGCTTCTTCCCAAAGCCTTTTGGTATCTTTTTAAGTATACTGGCTTGAGAATTTGCTAGTTAGCAATACCAGATTGCCCTTGAAAAATTCCACCAGCATCTCCTTTTGTTGTTTGCTAACCGGTCCCCGCTCTTGTAACAGTTACAGTCCTCCATTTATTATTAAATATTTCAAATTCTTTACCTTCATTCACTTGGGTTTTTCTTTTTTAGAGATAGTTTATAATAAAAACTACAGTTTATTTATATTTAGATGATTTATTATTACTTTGCTACATTTAGGTTAGACTAAATTATATACTTTTAATTATGATCAATCCTTTATTGCTCCTAGTATCAAACTTCAAAATTTACCTCTATAGCTTCTTTCTCTTGCACCTTTGACATCTAAAAATAACAAAATTCCTTAAGCTACATATCAATGCTTGAGTTTGAAACTTTACGCACTGAATTTTAGTAAATTCGTCACTAATTACAAAACCCAAAGATTTTGTTGCATTTGTGTTATGTTTTGGATGTAACTGTTATTAAAGTAAAGTATTAGCATACCTTGGGAATCGTGGCTTCTTAACTAATAGCAAAGCATGAGCTCGTAATACATTTTTGGTTGATTTCTTCGATATGCTAAGATTGTGGTTATAGCACTGGGTTCTCTTTTGTGTTAGGCTTTCAGCAGCTGGCACAGTTATCTAAAATTAAATCTCTGTAGCAGTTTGTTATGCTGTAATAGAATATTAGCTTATATTATAGGTAGGTATTGTTTACATTCTTTACCTGACTATATCTCCTTTATTTTTCCTTTTTTGGCATATTTAACGGGTTCACCAAGGAGAATAGAGTTTTCTTCTTGCCTGCAGAAACACTTTCTAGTAAATTTTCCTCTATTTTCTTTTCATTTTGGACTATTTTATTGGTTCTGTTTATTTTACGTTGCTTGACATGCTTTTATTTTCTAACCTAAGTGATGTGTATGTGTAAATGCTCGTAGGTGGGTGTTTTAATATTTTCATGTTCGGGCGTTAGCATTTGGATTTTCCATATAATAATTAATAAAATAATAAATACTAATTAAATAAACACAGACCAAAAGGCGAATTTTTTATTGTCAACGGTTCAAAACATTTTAAAAACATAAAATGAAATGGCAATATAAATATAAGAGTTAGATAGAGATAGGTATTCAAATGTTTTTAAAATGTTTTGAACCGTTGATAATAAAAAATTCGCCTCAAATTAGAAATAATTACAGACCACTGACGTTAAACATTAATTACCTAACCTTAAATGCTTAGCAAATGTCATGCAAAAATCAAAACACAAACGATTCTCATTGGTCAGAACTTGTTGCATGCAGTGTTGCCAGTAAATATGTGATTTTTAAAATCACGCACACATCCGTGTTCACTTGTTTTCAAATAAACCGATTCACGATTTTTACGAACGTCGACGTTCCCTGAGCGCCTAAAAAGTTCACGCGTGCTCCCGGGAGCACACATTTCAAATAAAGGGTAATTTTCTAGAAACCTGCGGCAACTCCGATTTTAACGAAATTTGGTATACGGGGGTTTTTGGGGCGCTGATCACGAATCTAAAAGATTTTTGTGTGCCACTTTAGCTTTAAATCAAGAATTGTGAGCAAAAAGAAGGGGGAATGTTGTAAAAATATGATTAGTTTAAATTTCAAGTCTGATGATGAATATCTCAAGAACGAAACGTTTCTGCCAAAAAATTCTTTTAGATTCGTGATCAGCGCCCCAAAAAACCCCTGTATATCAAATTTCGTCAAAATCGGAGTTGCCGCAGGTTTCTAGAAAATTACCAAATAAAGCCCCCAGCATCTCCTTTTGTTGTTTGCTAACCGGTCCCCGCTCTTCTAACAGTTATAGTCCTCCATTTATTATTAAATATTTTAAATTATTTACCTTCATTTACTTGGGTTTTCCTTTTCTTAGAGATAGTTTATAATAAAAACTACAGTTTATTTATATTTAGATGATTTATTATTACTTTGCTACATTTAGGTTAGACTAAATTCTATACTTTTAATTGTGATCAATCCTTTATTGCTCCTAGTATCAAACTTCATAATTTACCACTATAGCTTCTTTCTCTTGCACCTCTGATGTCTAAAAATAACAAAATTCCTTAAGCTACATATCAATGCTTGAGTTGAAACTTTATGCATCGAATTTTAGTAAATTCGTCACTAATTACAAAACCCAAAGATTTTGTTACATTTGTGTTATGTTTTGGATGTAACTGTTATCAAAGTAAAGTATTAGCATACCTTCGGAACCGTGGCTTCTTAACTAATAGCAAAACATGAGCTCGTAATATGTTTTTGGTTTATTTCTTCGATATGCTAAGATTGTGGTTACAGCAGTGGGTTCCCTTTTGTGTTAGGCTTTCAGCAGCTGGCACAGTTATCTAAAATGAAATCTCTGTAGCAGTTTGTTATGCTGTGATAGAATATTTGCTTATATTATAGGTAGTGTTTACATTGTTTACCTGACTATATCTCCTTTATTTTTCCTTTTTTGGTATATTTAACGGGTTCACCAAGGAGAACAGAGTTTTCTTCTTGTCTGCGGAAACACTTTCTAGTAAATTTTTCTCTATTTTCTTTTCATTTTGGGCTATTTTATTGGTTCTGTTTATTTTACGTTGCTTGACATGCTCTTATTTTCTAACCTAAGTGTTTTGTAAATACTCGTAGGTCGGTGTTTTAATATTCTCATGTTCGGGCGTTAGCATTTAGATTTTCCATATAATAATTAATAAAATAATAAATACTAATTAAATAAACAGACCAAATTAGAAATAATTACAAACCACTGACATTAAACATTAATTACCTAACCTTAAATGCTTAGCAAGATGTCATGCAAAAATCAAAACACAAACGGTTCTCATTGGTCAGAATTAGTAGCATGCAGTGTTGCCAGTAAATATGTAATTTCTTAAAATTACGCAAACATCCGTGCTCACTTGTTTTCAAATAAACCGATTCGTGATCTTTACGAGCGTCGACGTTCCCTGAGCGACCAAAAAAGATCACGCGTGTTCCCGGGAGCACACATTTCAAATAAAGCCCCCTGACAGATATGAATGAATTAGACAATAATATTAAATCATCGGTGTTATCCGTTTTTAATAACATATCCGAAAATCACTTATAAAAATGGCCTTACCAAATCAAAGCAAGAAACTTTTAATAGTTCAATGGAATGCAAGATCAATTATCTCCAACAAACACAGCATAACACAATTTTTACTAACCAGTAAAGCTGACATAGCCCTTATTTCTGAAACATGGCTAAAACCTGATCTATATATATCCTTTCCAGGATACCAACTAATACGAGAGGACAGGCCAAACGGCAAAGGTGGTGTAGCGATCCTGGTTGCTTCGTATTTAAATTTTAAAAAACTTAACATTAAAAATCAAAATTTACCATTTGAAATATGTGGTATTAAATTAACTACTAATAACAAAATCATACACATATTTTCCTTGTACAGGCCCCCTACCACAAGAACGACGACCCAGGATTGGAACAATATTTTTTCACTTTATAAAAATGTTGTGATTTGTGGCGACTTCAATGCGCATCATGGAGCTTGGGGATCAAACATATCGAATCAAGAAGGTGACACCTTATTACTCTTAATGGCACTAGATTTTCTGTAGCACGAGAATTTAAATATCTAGGAATAACGCTAGACTCTAAATTACTTTGGACAACACACATCAACAATATTATTAGCAAAACTGAAAAAAGCATCAACCTGCTCAAACAAATATGTTCTTTCTCTTGGGGAGCACATCAACAGGTAGCCCTACTTTTTTATAGATCATACATCCGATCAATAATTGACTACGGAAGTATTTTTTATGGTTCAGCCAGCAATTGCCATCTCAAAAAAATCGACAAATTACAATACAAAGCCTTACGAATATGCTTAGGACTTATGAAATCCTCACCAACAGCAGCAATTTTAGTAGAAGCAGGGGAGCCACCTTTGAACCTTAGAAGAGAACTATTAGCATGTAAATTTATCCTAAAGTTGCACATGAGACAACACCCATTATTATCAAAAATACACCATATCTATATACACACTCTTACACATTCATACTGGAATAAAAAAAATATACCACCCTCAGCAGTTGCATACGAAATATGCCAAAATTTTAATCTTAATACCATCCAGCAGTTGCCGCTAATAAATATCTATAATATGCCGTATAACGCGCTATTTACAGTATCCGACGTGAATATACCAGAATATCCAGCAGAACCGACAATGACTAACGTGCACTTTGGGGAAATAATTTCGTTCTATCCTAAAAACTCACTTATAATTTTTACAGATGGATCCAAGAAACCTAATAATCTTAGTGCAGCCTTCATATGCCCCCAATTAAATCACCAGGAATCCTTTAACCTTAACCCTAACCTCAGTATATTTTCAGCAGAAGCTGCCGCAATAAATCATGCACTTATATGGGCCACCAGTCAAAATTACAAAAATGTTTTAATCTGCTCGGATTCACAATCTGTCCTAAATTGCCTTAAATATTTTTCGACAAACAAACACATCAATCCTAACATCTTTATAGCCAACATAATTAATATCATCCATACCACTACAAACAGAGAAATAAAATTTATTTGGACAAAGGCTCACTCAGGTATATTAGGCAACGAATTAGCAGACCAATTAGCTAACAAGGCACCTAAAACCACTCAGGATGAAACCATCATAATGCAAGACCTTATTTCTATCATTAAAACAAATATAAATGACAAATGGAATAGAGAATGGCGTGCTTATGGTAGCGAAACTAATACATTCTATTATAAAATTCATGATAGTATCCCAAAGACACATTGGTATTATAACCACCCTACAAATAGAAAATTAATTGCCACCATAAGTCGTCTAAAGCTTAACCATGGACGTTTTCCTAGTCATCTATATAAAATCGGCATCAAAGATAGCCCATTATGCTCCTGCGGCCAATATGGCGACCTAAACCATATTTTGTTCAACTGTCATCTCCATCAACAACAAACAAACAAATTTATTAATGAGCTACTGTCCAGCAAATTTTTGCTACCAATATGGCTACCAGAAATACTAAAATCTAATAACTACAAAATTTTTACTTCTCTTGGCAAATACTGTCAAGAAATAGGCCAAAATATATAAAATAATAAGTAATATAAAAAACCCTCGTCTTTCCATTATGTGTCTTCCTGTTTTAGTGGTCTTCTTGTGTGTCTTGCATTAAAAGTCATCCTGATGGACCCCAGGATGTGAAGCGTGTGTCCCTGTTCATATGTGTTTATATAAGTAAAGATAAATATACGAGTAAAATAAGTAGTTCCGTGGCCAAAACACTTAGTATGTAAGGCCAAACCAACCTAGATATAAAAAAAAAATTCTTCAGATTGAACTGTACGACGAAATCTTGAACGCCCGGAATTTGCTTTTACAGGTTTAAGATAGTTTTTCTTAAACGCCTTACGATGTCCTCAAAAATGATTTTACTAGGGGCTTTTCGTAGCGGGTATCACTCAGTCTGACGGCTTCTTTTGAATTTTGTCTGGTTTCACCATAAATTAACAACATATCTGTTAACTCTGACGAACTATAATTAATAAAAAGCATTTATAATGAGTTAGAAAAAAATTATGATAAAAACAAATAGTGGTAATACAATAGCCAATTTGTCAAATTTAAAGCAATTGTTTTTTTTTTTTTTCAAAGCCTTCTTTGATGTTTTATAGCTTAACGTGGGTGGCGGTCAGTAGCTGCAGCCCGTATTAAAATCCCAAATATCCCGAAAACCAAACGAAATTCGAAAAAATGCTAAGAGAAAAGTTTTGTTAAGCATTTAGTAAAGTATTTAATTGCGCTATCAAAATTTATTTAAATCAGTGGCGTATATGTTTTAATTAAAAAAATATTATGTGTCTACCCCACCAGTACGCCCCTGGTAAAAATATAACAAATTCCTTATAGTCAAAATATGCCTACTAATAAATGTACCTTATGTCCCAAATTTAAGCCAAATCGCTGGAGTAGTTTTAAAAATATTCAAAAAAAAAAAAAAGAAAAATTATAAAAAATTAAACGCCCTGTATCTTGGAAACAAAGCATTTGCGGACCCATGTTCATATGACATTTTTGTCTTATTTTTAGCTAAGGAATCTCCCCTTAAGCGATGGCATATGTTTTTTGAATCACCCTGTATAGTATATATATTTTTTATTTTAGGCGCTTGGTTTATCTGGTCAAAAATTAATGGGAGTGCCCATTATTGTACAACACACACAAGCAGAAAAGAACAGATTAGGAAATGCAATGCCTAATCTGATGCCTAAAGGCATGGTGGGACCCATGAGGCTCTATGTTGGTTCACTTCATTTTAACATCACAGAAGAAATGCTCAGAGGGATTTTTGAACCTTTTGGAAAGATTGAAAATATTCAGCTTATTATGGATCCTGAAACAGGGAGATCGAAGGGATATGGCTTTATCACAGTAAGTTCATTTTTATTTTTGTTACATTATTTAAAAATATAACACTAAATTAAAATTAAGTTAAGTATAAAACTATTGGAACTCATAAAGAGTAGCCAATCTTCAAACTTTACTTGAAAATTCCTATAACAGTACCGGTTTTTAGTAAATTTACTTATCTTTATGTTTTCTATAAGCTTCATAATTAGTCTTCTTTTATTTAATTTAAAATAATTAATTACCCCACTAATTAGAAATATTTTACTAACTTCTTTTTCATGTTTAGTCATGGTTTACCCTTACCATTAGTTTCCCAAGTTTATGAGTATAGGTTAAGAATCACCCTGTATAGGCAATTTCAAATTTCTGTAGATTTTATTTTTAAATTACTAATATATATTTTTAGTACCATAACTGTGATGATGCAAAGAAAGCCCTGGAACAACTAAACGGATTCGAATTGGCAGGTCGTCCTATGAAAGTTGGAAACGTTACAGAAAGAATTGATCTACAAAGCCAAGGGCCATCACTCTTAGACTCTGATGAACTTGATAGATCTGGTATTGATTTAGGTGCCACTGGTCGATTACAACTCATGTTTAAATTAGCAGAGACTGCTGGTATGCAGGTACCTGCTGCCGCAGCGAACGCTTTAAGTATGGCGACGGGACAACCGATGATTCCACAAGTACAATCAAATTCAACGCCTCCTATTGCTACACAATGCTTTATGTTGAGTAATATGTTTGATCCTGCAACGTAAGTTATCTTTTGAATATTTATGTTTTTATTTAGGGGCTAGTTTTAAAGTGTACAATATCCAAAATTAGATTTTTATGTTTTATCTAATAAAAAGTGAAGAACCTATTTGCTATGAGCATGACTGCAGCGCCAGACAAAATATGTACTATGGTGGGCGACGGTGACAGACATCTGAGTAAATATTATAAATAATATTAACAGCAATATAAAATTACAAATATTTATCTCTTGGCTGGCATTCAGCGAAATTAGTGGTCCCTTATTATCTCTCTTACACATTAAGTAGGAGAATAAATTTCCAACAATGATATGAGCTTGCGAATTTAACGTTTTTCTGACACTTTAAGGTTATGTTAAATTATATGTACCAATAAGTAACTACTTGGCAAAAATGTATGGCTGAAGTTACGGTGTTGCAAATTTAAATCAATAACACTTTTTCATTACAAAGGTGTCGTTTGTTAACTCTCATAAAGAGAAAACAAGTTATATATATATGTATGTATTATATATTAAAATTTAATAATAATCTATTAGTGTACCTCCAGGTAAGAATGTTCTAAAATTAGTACATATTATCTATTAAAATGACCATGTGTTGAGTGCTGTCTTTCGGTAATGGTTTTCTTTATCTTACAACTTAAGCCGTAAAACCGTATGTCTGGCGATATGTTATGTGCTTTTTTATTTTTATGCTTAAGTTAGAAAGACTGAGTGTGGAAGGCAAGTAAGTTAATTTGAGTAATAGTTTGTGTCGTTCATGCTCACCGTAACTCCGAAAGGTAATCTCTGCGAACGCGACAGTCGAAGTTTGATGTTCATTTCTTTCTTTTTTATGCTCAAAAGATAATAGATGAAAAGGTATCAAAACTTTTATATTTCTTTCTTTTTCTATCCTTCTTTATTATAGTTAAAAGTGGCATAGTTATAAAAATGATAATTGTGTCTTTTAAAAAAGCTGGCTGATTTTTTGTTGCAGTCTAATGGCTGTGTAATTAAAATTAATTAATAAGTATAAATAAATAAAACATGTATAAAATGTCAATTTGTAAATTTTTTATATGTCCGTGGAAAAAATATCGTATGCAACACATGCATAAATTATATTTTTTTCATGGGATTGCCACATTCTTAAAAAGAAGCATTACTTTACGCACTTGTTAAATAAATTACTATTATTGTACAGACCCAATCAAGCAAATTCGTTTGTTAGTTAGTTAGCAAACACCCTTCAATACAAAATTTATTGCAACATTGATCCTTTTTGTACTAACATAAAAACGTGCAAGGTCGTCGCGTTAAATATTTGGCAACTAACGGACCCGCGGTGTTGCCTGGTTAGTTTTGGTTATAATCGATTTGAAAATGAGAGAAAGTAATAAACCCTTATTAAATATGCAAAACCTGTACAAGGTGGTCTTACTTATCTTTGGAACTTTTGAACAAATATACCTGTAATGGTTTTGTTCACTTGACACGTATACCTTACCCTGTAAAGGCACGATAAGACTCGGAATACAATGAAAACTCCTATTTTATTGTGTGTACCTGAGGATTTGCCTGCAGTCATAGGCGTAGCTCAACATAATTTTACTAAATATTGAATTTATAATTTTTTTAAGGTAGGTTTGCTAAATAAGTAAATATGATAATTAAAACTACAGTTTAAATTGATTAAAACATTATGAATTTATTTAAAATAAAGGTTTATTTTATGTTAAAAAAATTTATTTAAAAAATATTATATTTGGTACACATAAAACCCTTTATTCTAAACTTAATAATTATATTGTTCCAAAACACCTCGTATAAAAACACGTGCCTTCGTTTTTATACCTTTATTAACAATGTAACGTAACTTATGGTTACAATAACGGCATAATCTTAAATTGTCAATGTCTCGAAGTTTACAGCACAAAAGTCGAATCTGTACTAACTGATCGGAGGTTTCCCGTCGCCCTTTTATAGTATGGTGGAAGAGTAAAGAATGATCTAGAAAATTCGAGAAATATCGTGAAAATTCCATAGTACATGATGGCATAAAAGTTATTAATGGATAATTCGGGCGTTTTCGGAAACCTTCGAAAGTGATGAAAGAACTTGGAAAAATTAAGGTAAATTATTTAAATAAATTAACAAACTAAATTAAATGATCCTAACTCTCTAAAATTCTATAACCTAAACACATTTTTGAAAGTCTGTAACAATATCTAATTATCTAACTACTGTATAAAAATAATAATGAACAAGTATTACCGTAAATACTCATTCTCGCTATCAGAAAGAGACAAATCGGAGGAACTTTCGTCGTTTCCTACGTTTATAATGAGTGGCTCGATTGTTTCGTCTATGCAGTAATCTAGGTCCCACATTTTTTCTTCAATTTCTGTAACATGTGCAATACATTTGGACCACTTTCTGCATCAATTTCACTTACGGCCTTATTGAATAGCACCTGAACATCATTCATTTTAAATATGGTATTATGTCTTGCCACGTAACTTTTTATTTGTGCCCATATTAACTCTATCGGATTTAGTTCACAGTGGTATGGGGGCAGTCTGAGTACAGTCACACCACGATTTTTGCCATTTCATCTATAACATATTTGGTAAAGTGGTGTTTATGCTCCTGGACTTTTGCTAGAAGTTTTCGTTTGACCAAATTTTCTTCAATGTTTATTTCTTTTTCCAAAAGCCACTGCATTATATCTGCTTTTTTCCATGAGCTAGTCGCAGCACATCTTTTCACATTTTCTCGAATGATAGCTGGCGTTGTCCATAACGATTACTGAACCTAGGGGTATTAGATCCAGCATTTGTTCAAAATATTCTTCAAATACGTCTGCGTTCATTTCTTAATGATAATCAACTGTACGTTTTGATTGGAATGTTAATAAACCACCTTTTACGAAGCCGTCACTACTACCAATATGGGTAATAATGAGCCTTTTTCCTTTTTCTGAAGGTGTTTTTAGGCCAGTAGATAAACCCTCCATGAAAGCTTGACAAGACGAATTTATATTTTTATCTTGCCACATTTTACCAACTGTGTAGGTTTCAGTTAACCAGGTTTCATCTAGATAATATATTTTTTCTATTCTCACTTCGGAATTTTCTTATCGATTTTAAGTATTTCCTTCTCCAGCAGACAATTTCAGTCCTCTCAATCAGCAGAGATTTCCTATTTTGTTTTTCCCACTTAAAGTTCATTTCCTGTAGAACTTTCCACAACTTATCTCTTCCAATTTTGGGCACATTTTCATCACTTTGAATGCTTGCTAAGACTTTATCCAAGGTCGGAATTTGCTTATTAAAACAGAACGCATGCACTTTCTTTCGTATTTCGTTTTTGGCCAAGTCGTCGACAATTATATTATATTAGGAATATTAGGTCTTCCTGAAGCTGGTTTCGGTTCTCTCAAATCGCCACACTTTTATTCACGTAAAAGTCTATATATTGTAGATTTTCCAATCCCTGTCATGTTTTGAAGTCATTTCCACTAAACTTTCAACACTACCTTCATGGTTTTATGTTTAGGGGCCTTGTATACGTTGAGTATTATAATTTTCTCGTTGATGCATAAAGCCGACTTAGTTTTCCTTTTAACGTGGGACAAAATTCGAAACGGTTTCCATTTTTGACAATTATTTAAGATATAACTTTCTGATAATAAGATGACGCAATGTGACAACTCTAAGATCACTTTCAAACTGGTGCTTAAATAACACCATAGGGTCGTAATATAAGTATTAAACAGATACCAAGGGAGAAATTAAGGGAACCTAAAAAATAATAGTACATTACAAACTGAGGTAGAAAGTGTTTAATTACTGTCGAGAGAAAAAGATGGTTTAATGAGACGCGTAGCGCCGAGGGCAGGTACTAAGGAAGCAATTAAGGGAACCTTAATAAAAGTACATTACAAACCGAGGTAGAAAGTGTTTAATTATTGTGGAGAGAAAAGGATGGTTTAACGAGGCGCGTAGCGCTGAGGATAACCATTTATCGAGACAGTAATGAAACTTTTGACCGAGGTTTGTATACTGTTCAAATTCAAATTCAAATATTTATTGATGAATGCCCATACAGGTTGTATTTTCACAAGTCAAAAGTTAAAAATAGTTAATACAAGTTTAAAATAAGATAAAAATCTAAAAAAGAAAAAACATTACATTTTTAAAAAACAAACATACTTTTAAAATCATTACAAATTATGAGTAATTATTACAAAAACAATAAAACACAAACATATTTTTAAAATTATTAGACTTTTTGAGAACACTAAAATTACACATACACACTACAATATAGACCTAATTTGACAGGCAAATGCTTCTCTGGGATTATCTAAAAGAGCTCAACATGTATTCGCTCTCGCTATAAAATGCTTTGTTTTTAAGATATAGTTTAATCTTAGTCTCAAAAGCCCTAATGTCAAGGTTCCTAATTTCCTGAGGTAGTACATTAAAAAATTTAATACCATAGTGGTTCTGCCCATCCCTCGCCCTGGAAGTTCTACTGTACCTTATAGAAAGGTCATTCCTCCCCCTGGTCTCATATCCATGTAAGTCCCTATTTTGGCTGTAGCTATTCAGGTGTTTTTTAACGTGTATAAGGCAGCTAAGAATATAGAGGGAGGGTAGGGTAAGTATCCCAAGAGAGATAAACGCCTCTCTACAGCACTCTCTGTATTTCAGGCCAGCAATGACTCTCACACATCGTCTTTGTGCAGAGAACACTCTGGATGCGTGAGCTGAGTGTCCCCAGCACAGGATGGCATAATTAATGTGAGCATGTATGTATCCATAATATGCGTTCATAAGAACCCTTTCAGACACACAGTTTTTTAGATTTCGGATAACATACGTGTTTTTGCTGATTCTGCTAGCCGTTTGATTGGCATGTTCCTCCCATGTAAGTTTGGTGTCTAGATGTAATCCAAGAAATTTAATGGGGTTTGTATGCTCGCTCACAGGTCTTAAGGAGAGTTGAGTGTTTGAGTCTTTGCTTCGTTGATACTAAGTTGATTGGAAGCAAACCAATTTTGGATATCTTTTCGCGTATCCATCACCATCAAGTTCAAACTCTCCAAGTTGTCGCAGCTATCAATGGTCGTTGTATCATCTGCAAAAAGTGTAATACCTGTGCTATTATTTGATGTGCATGCACTTATATCATTTATGTATAGTAGGAAGAGTATTGGCCCAAGAACTGAGCCCTGGGGTACTCCATGCTTGACTTGACACTTTGATGATACTTTGCTATTGTACAATACATACTGGTATCGGTCTGCCAGGTAAGATCTCAAAAGATCCACACTGCCGTCGGTAAACTTGTACTGATAAAGCTTCTGGATTAGGAGGTCATGGGATACGCAGTCAAAAGCTTTAGTAAGGTCAAAGAAAGATGCCTGAGCGTACATTTTACCCTCAAAACAATCCTGAATATAATCAATAATATTACTCACTGCCGCAGCAGTCGATAGACTTTTGCGGTATGCGAACTGCCTGGAATTAAGCAAATGTTGACTCTCTAAATAACTGATAATCTGCTGTTTAAAACTGCCTCAAAAATTCTACCAAATAGGGGCAATATTGAAATTGGTCTATAATTAGAGACCTCCTCAGGGTTACCCTTCTTTGGAATAGGAACTACACGTGCCATTTTAAGGCAGTCTGGAAATATGTTATCTTTAATGCAGAGATTTATGATCTTAGTTAATGGATATAAAATTATTTCTTTAAGTACTTTTATTATTTTAACATTTAATTTAAAATGATCTTTACTGTAGCTATTCTTAAGGTTAGCAATAATATGTCTTACTTCAACAAAGCTGACTTCCTGAAAATTAAAGCTTGTGTTATTCAAATTTATATTTAGCTTTTTGACATACTCAATTGGATCATTATCCGCTGCTGGAAGATTTTTTATTATATTCTCTGCAACCTGAGCAAAGAAATCGTTAAAGTTATTGGCATTTAGTATTTCTGATTGTTTAGTCTTTTTATGGGGTTATTATTTTTTATTATATCCCAGACTGCCTTACTTTTGTTGTTTGATTGGCTAATATACTGATCATTGGCTCGTCTCTTACTTTGCTCTATTTTTTTACGATATTCTTTTCTAAAATCTTTGAGCATTTTATTGGTTACTAAATGCGGTTCAGATTTATTTACCCGAGTTAATAGTTTTAATGTTTCCCTATCCCTTTTTAGCTGCTCATTAAACCAGTGTATTCTGTAAGTTCCTCTATTAGTTTCATTAAATAACTTTGTTTTTCTGGAAAACTTATATCACAGAAATGTGATATTAGATTTATAAATTGTTCAAATTTTTTATTAGAGGACATATTCGAATCACTAATAAATGACCAGTCAGCCTTTTCTACCGCAGTATACAAATTGAATAGACCTTGATCTGTTATTGGCCTATAGGTTATTCGAGAAGCACTATTTGTGGTTTTTGTATGCAAGGTGTATGTGAATGAAACAGCTGAGTGATCAGAAATGTTAGGGTTGATTACCTCAGCAACAAAGTTACCAACCCCAACATTGGTGAAGATGTTGTCCAAGCATGCTTCATTCCTAGTGTTTTCTGTTGTTACTTTCGACAGTCCATAGGACTCAAATAGGTTACAGAGGAGCTGTGCTTCCCAAGAGTTTGAATGGAAGTGCACATTAAAGTCTCCTGTTATTATAATGCCCTTATTAAGATCTAGTCTGTCTAAGACATAGGCCATTTTTGTTAAGTAGGTTCCTAAATCACCATTCGGAGAACGGTATATTGTTACTATTTGAGTAGTGTTATATAACATTCCTGCAGCTTCAAAGTTAAGTTCTTCACACAAGTCTGCCAAATTAAAAGGCAGAGAAGCAGTGTGCATGTTACTTTTTGCAAAAATTGCAACCCCCCATTTTTGCGCTCTGATCTACAGTAGCTCGAGACGGGGACAAAACCACCCATGTTTATAAAACTAAGTTCATCAGCCCTTAGCCAATGTTCATTCAGACAAAGAATACTAAAATTACTATCAATTAAAAAAGATTCTAATAAGTTAGCTTTATTTCTTAAACATTGAATATTATAATGCAGTATGCCCAGAGAAGCACCTACCTGTTTTCCTAAAGTCCCTGGAGTAGGACTTTCTAATCCATTTAGAAGCACAGCCCTGGGTTCTGTCGAAGGTTTAAAAAATTGTTGAAGATTATTCCAGATGGCCACAGTTCAGGATTCATTACTTTATCTTTATCATCAGTAGACACGCCAACTCTGAAAGAGCTTTTCCATTTGTCTTTTCGGGTCCTAAGTTTTTCACAGTCACAATTCGCCAAATCGAGGGTGGATTTGATGTATGATGCAATAGAATCAGGTGTTGTCCGTGTACTAAAGCCAGATAAGAAAATCCAGGATTTATTCGATCTGGCCTTTGCAACTTCAAGGTTGGTAACTCCTTCTCCTGTACCCTTGTGTGGTGCTGGCCGTTGCATATACTTGGAAGGCTGTGGATGAACTTTTGGCAGGTTCTGATGGTTTGAACCTTCTACATCAGTTGTCAAGTTAACAATTTTGTGAAGTTGAGCTGTAGCTACAGCTGATTTGACAGACGCTGAGTCTATTGTTGGTTTTCCAATGAAATCATGAGGCATTTCACTCTTAGTACTAGTACCAGTACTAGTGCTTTGCTTCCTTACTTTCTTAGCACTTTTTCACTAATTTGAACTTGTTTGTTGGACATTGTTGCTCCTTGCGAGACTCCTGATTGTTTTAGAGAAGCAGTCAAGTTTTCCAGTTTATAGTCAAGATTTTTGCTTAAATTATCGAATTTGTTAATGTAGGTTTGCTTAATCGTGTCAATTGCATCGCTAATTGATTTTTCCATTTCTTGCTTGAGCAGATCTAATTGATGTTGAAGTCCAGAAGTTTAATTTACAACCATGTTTTTTTTTATTATTTTTGTTTTCTTTAATTAAAATTGTGTTAACCCAACAAAATGATTTTTAATTTGGCAAATTATAAACCCACCAGATATTTATCGCGGGTGGAGGTGTCACAAAGATGCCTAAAATATCAGACAAGATGTTAAGTTGGCAAATTTTTAAATTTTTGCGACGAAACTTTCCTCTTGGGCCGAAAGTAAAAGTCAGAAAAGTTTCACTCTTAAACAGTCGGAAATGTCAACATAACATAAAAGGTTGTAAATAAAAATATTTATTGCACGCCTAAAATAAATATTTATCGCACGCCTCTGAAAGGAGCCGTTAAATATTATTTATTACTTTCTCTCATTTTCAAGTTGACTAAGTTCAAGCTAGTATTTCCAAATACCTACCCAGTGATATGAATCTGGCAACACCGCGGGCCCAGTAGTTGCTCCGGTACTCTAGAAGCTAGTGTTTTTTTTTATTATTTAAGGAAGTATTTTATGTTATTAAATTTTAAAATAATCCAGGTATAGAAATTTTTAAATACAAGGATCATATCAAAAATATATATTTATTAATAGGAATATACAGGGTGATTCTTAACTTGTACGCATAAACTTGGGAAATTTTTGCTTAAGGCTCATTTTCATGCAACATAATAATGTCATGAGGATATGACATTTTTAGTGGACGTATTCATGTTTTTAATGTCACAAGGTATGTTACTTGGAATTAATGTAAAATGTCACAAAAATATCACATGATTTTGATATCGTGACACTAATGCCACGATGTCAAATTGTCGTCACGACAACATGACTTTAAAGTTTGCATGTTTCAAAATGTCGCGACTTTTGGTGTCATGGCAATAAAGTCGCGACATTATCGTCACATGAAAACGAGCCTGTAGGACAAACAATGACTATTAATGAAAAAAAATATTGTCAGTAAAACATTGTGACTTAATAAGTTAAGTTAAGTTAAAAAGAACGTGAACTCTGAGAACGAATACCGGAAAAACAAAGTATTTGAATACCGAATATTTGAATACTCGGTATTCACGAACAGCCGGAATCGGTATCCGAATACTAGAAAAAATTCTATTACTACAAACAAAAAAACGATGAATAAAAAGTTGAGAGCCAAAAAAAAGGTCGTCACCTCATTTTTCCTTTTGATATTCTGTCCGTTACAATTTTGGTATTCGAATACTGCTTACACATTCCGGTATCCGAATACTGGCAAAATGTATTCTGAATACTGAGTATTCGAATACAACCCAACTCTGATAGGTACTAATATAATGAAGAGGTGTAAAGTTTGTAACTTTATTTGTAAGGGCTAAAATCTTCGTAAATACTGAACCGATCATGAAAATTCTTTCACTGAAAGCTACACTATTTAGGAGTGTTATATGGTATATTTTATTATAATTGAACAAAAAGTTTAAATAAAAATATCATGAACTATTTTTGTTACAGAATGATCAGCTAAATTTTGTGTTCTTTGTAAAAACTAAATCAATAAATAAGTTATGGTTATGTTTGTTATGTCTATTACTACTCTCCTAATTAGTTGTGGTCGTTGTAAGTTTATTTTTACGCGATTGGAATAATCATCATGGCTTATAATTATTATACCAAATTATTTCTTACGCAAAAAATAGGGAACTACCTTGTTGTACACTATTAATCCTTATTTATCCTCAAAAATTACGTCCTTTTTTTTATTTGATATAATTGATTATCTTTCTAATCGAAAATATTTAACCAACTTTTTTCTATTATTAGTTTTTTTGCCTTTAGAATAATTTCCCAAGTTTATGCGTATATGTTAAGAATCATGCAGTTATCACTTGAAAACAGTTGGAGATAGTTACCATCCGAAAGGTCGTGTATCAGTTAATAATAAAGACAATGGAAGTCCAAGAAAGTAAAATTATTGAAAACATAACATTGTCTACCACCTTCAAAGAATAATCTAATACTAATATAGCATATAGTAAAAGAAATCGGTTTTAATTCAGAATACTTTTATTATCTAGTAAATACTCTTTTTATATCCACTGACTTAGTAGCTTGCTGGAAAATGTAGCTTTGTAAGTGCACATTATACTTAAAGGTAGGAAGTCGCTATAAAAGTTTTTCATTATATGTTTGTACCATGAGTCAAAAATGTAAAGTTTCTGTAAAAAATTGTGTTTTAGAGAGAAACTTAAATTTTTGACTCATGACACGTAAATTTAATGAAAAGCTTTATTGTGAATTCCTACTTTAAGTCAAACATAAAATAAAATATGTTTTTTTACTGAACAATACATGTTAATGAATTTACAACATATATATTTTTTTATTTTAGAGAAACTAATCCAACATGGGATATTGAAATTAGGGATGATGTTATAGAGGAGTGCAACAAGCATGGAGGAGTATTACATGTTTATGTAGATAAAGGTTCTTCTCAAGGAAATGTATATGTTAAATGTCCATCTATCGCTACAGCAGTGGCTTCAGTCAATTCATTACATGGCAGATGGTTTGCTGGACGAGTTATTACTGCGGCTTATGTACCTTTATTAAATTATCACTCACTGTTTCCAGATGCTATGACGACGACACAGTTGCTGTTACCCTCGACGCGAAAATGAGTTTACTAAATTTACCTGTGGTAAATTGGTTACTTTATATTGTATCAATATTGTGTATTGGTAAGAAAATATGTAGATATCTTTATTTAATTTTATAATTGAATTAAAATAAGTATTAGGATATACTTAGGTAATTTTAAGTAACTTTATGTATATTTTGTCCTGAATAAATGTTGACTTAAACAAACCTTACTATCTTTTTTTTACTTGCGTGAAAAAAATATATTATTCAAAAAACTTTCCAGATTGCTTATGTTTTAAACTATGTGTAAAAGCCTTAAATATACAGGGTGGTGCGAATTCGACTGTTTTAACAGAAAACTCGCATTTCCTGAAGAGAGAAAAAATGTACTTGCATTTCATGGGCTCGATTTTCGAGATAGTAAATGGCGAAAAAAGCATAACGATATTTTTATTAGCAGTTGAGATATGGAGCGCTTTTTTTCTGTTTCAAAAATATTTGATAAGTTTCATATATTTGAAAATTTCCTAAATCTGTTAAAACCTTTTATTGCACCAGAATAAATCCATTGGCGGAGTCGGATTTTTAAAATTATATTTTGCTTTGCTGCAAAAAAAAATATTATTTTTTTTAATGGGAAATCATTGTCGGCTATACCATTTTCTAAAATCGTAGGGACGCGGGACATTTCTCCACAAAGCGGGACTGTCCCGCCAAAATCGGAAAGTGTGTTCACTTTACCATCATCATACTTGAAAAGAAAATTTACCTTATTTTCACTATATTCCTTCTTTTTACAAATAATTCTTGATTTAAAGCTAAATTGACATTCAATAGTTGATTTCTACCTCTTAAAAATCCATTTTTCCATTTAATATACCTCTTTTTCCATTAAATTGTAAAGCTTCACCTTTCAATCACAGCAGCCATGGCGGCGACAGTGAAAAAAATAAAACTCTGAAATTTTATGAAAAATGGGGCAAAATAAATAGAAAACATTTTTTTAAGAGATGAACAAAAATATTGAGTGCCAATTTAGCTGAAAGCTCAAGAATTGCGTGCAAAAAGAAGGAGAAATATGGTGAATTTAGGTCAGTTTTCTGTTCAAGTTTGATGATAAATATCTCAAGAACGAAACGTTGCCGACTAAAAATTCTTTCAGGTTCGTAATCAGCGTCCCAAAAAACACCATATACCAAAAATCGGCTCGGTGTTCCATAAGGAAATAAATACCTTTATCTTTAAATTTGGGAAATATATTAGGGATTTTTTTGTTGTAGTAGACAATGGAAAAATGAGACACTGGACCAACACCAAACATATACCTAAAACTCATGGACATAGCCAGGTACCGGAAGGGGAGGAGTCAGCTGCCCCCCTAATTTCGGGCATTTTTTCTTCATGTTAAATTTATACGCAGATTTAACGACTCCGCAACAACAAATAAAATAAAAATATATGTATAACGCAGTAGTAGTATATTCTTAACGTTCTAAATCGATAGTGTCATTTAGTTACTAGATGATTTAAAATTATTTTTATTAAATGCTTTTTTGAAAAACCTTTTCCAAAATACCGCTTTTGTGTTACTAATTTTTTAGAAAAAAATGTTCTTTTAGGATAATATGCTTACCAGCCATCCTCCTGCCATTTAAAAAGAAGTATGAGGTTTTTGCAAAATTTTACTCCGCCTGGAGAAGTCTTAAAAAGCAAAAGAATAAAAATTACATTTTTTCATAACTACTTGACCTAAAATTAACCGTTTAAGCTTGATCATGGCACTTTAGATTAAAGTTAAAAAAAAACTTAAAGGCAGAAGTGTTAACATATGATATGTGAGGTTTCATTGGATTCAGAATTTTACATACGATCGATGTAGATAAAATATATCGGTGATGCCATTTAAAATTCAGCAGTCATTTCCGGTCAAACCTAAAGTGATTATATCGACCAATGGACCAATGACCAAATTTTGTTTTTATATCCCAAAAGATAAACAAATTATAGAGGGGTACCTCTTTTAAGAAACACACGATATAATATTACTTTTCCTTTGCTGGCCCCTTAATTTTTTAAGTCTCGCTTTAATATTCAACATGTTTTCATGACCTACTACAACAAAAACAAAAAAACCTTAATATCTCACCCAAGATAAACATCGACAATCATACAGTGTTTTCACGGATACCTGTAATTTTTTTATTTTTAATATTTTTAATATTTCGAGAAAAAGTAAATACAAATTTTTGCCTTGTATGAAATTCTAAAAATATAATAAAAATCACCGTAGGATATACAGGGTGTTTTAAAATCGCAAAAATATTACTGAAAAATAAAAACCCACAAATCATATTTTTAAAAATTCCTAATTTAACAGCATGAAAAATGTTATAAGTACTTAAGTGTATAGTTTTTTTTTTAAATTGGGGAAAATTAAGGCAAACTTTAAAAATATATATTTTATGTGAAGGAAAAATGTTATTTTAGCAAATAAAACAAATATTGGTTATAATTATTTCTTAACTTCTTATTTAAATAGTATAAAAACATAATAAAATTTTAACCTTTTGTTAAATAAATCGTAACCTTTTGACATACTTTTTACCTACATTTAAACTTAACTTGATAATACATGCATATAAAAAGTAATAATGAATTATTTATGAAAAAAAACATTTATTTTAGTTGACACTTAATTTTTCCTAGCAATGATAGGCAATAAGAAAAAATGTATTAGACGATAAGCTTGATATTTCCCTGGTTACTTAAAATTAAATTCTTTAAAAAATAATTTTTCACAGAAAAGCGGCTTATTAAGAAAACTTGATGATTTAGGTATAGGGAAATGATATGTTATCTTTCGCGTTCTTCTTCATCTTTAATTTTTTGAGTAATATATATAATAAAACCCCCTTTATTTGAAAAAATGATCTTTTGACCCCTTTTAAGAATAACGGAAATAATAGTAATTTAAGCACGCCCTGTATGATATGGAGCGATTTCTCGGTGTAAATTAAATACATCATGTCTGTCTAAACTACCACAAAAACATCAACTTTTCATGAATTGAGAGCACTAATTTACTTAGGTTAAATTAGGGCCATGTTTTGGAGCATATTTAACACAAATTATTTTTTATCTCGAAAACCGATAAAGATAGGTATAGGGCAATAGTAACAAAAAAGTATTATAATAAAAGGGCGAATATAAAAACTTGTTAATATAAGGGGTGTTCCATTAAAAAAATAAAGTTTCTAGGGCATTTTGATAAAAGCGGCAACATCGCAATGCTGAAAATATTTTAGATCGATAGAACAGGTAAGAAAATGTAAGATGCTAAATTTTCAGAAAAATTCTATGTTCCGTTTTCCATAAACGTCTAACCTACCATCGACCGTGAATCACCCTGTATAGAATTTGACCTTACCTTAATATAAGACAAAAACGAATATTACATACAAAACACCATATTAGATTCAAGGAAGATGAGCATTTCAAAAACATTATTGATACGAAAAAAGAAACAGTAGCGTACTACTTTTTCTTCAAACAAATTCAATACTAATCTGTTCAAACGCCACTGATATATTTTTTTAACTTTTACAGCAAAAAATGTAATGTAATGGTCAAAAGAAGTGTACAAAATTTTGTGGAAATATCTGGAGTGGTCGGAAAGTTATGATAAAAACGGCATTTTGTCTTAAAACTTTAACACCCTGTATCTCAGAAATAAAGCATTTTCAGATATAATTTTATTTAAAAAATTTCTTTTTTTTTTTGCATTTTATACAGTGTT
The DNA here is from genome assembly GCA_014170235.1 of Listronotus bonariensis. Taxonomy (NCBI): domain Eukaryota; kingdom Metazoa; phylum Arthropoda; class Insecta; order Coleoptera; family Curculionidae; genus Listronotus; species Listronotus bonariensis. The sequence goes on from JACEGR010000391.1 coordinate 195,125, forward strand.
TAAAGGAAAGTACCAACTTAAAAATAACCCTGTATATTTTTTATGAGACACCCTGTATATTATATCACCAATTAAAAGAGCTTTAAAAAATACCTGGTTTGTCCACGGTTGGTTTTTACAATAGGACAAATGGATCAAAAATTAAAATGTTCAAGAAAATCGTGCCTTTGCTTCTTAAAAAACAAGATGCTCTAATAACATAAAACTGCCTTAATTTTTAATAATTCAGCAAAATGTTAAATAAAAAAGTTTTTAGTTTTTTGAATCGAATGAGGATTCCTTATCCGATGTTTACATAAAATTGGGGAAAATTAAACAATTTTTTTAGTCTGATATTTTTTAAAATCCTGTTTTACACCTTTTTTACGCAATTTACCTATTTTTAATAAAAGATAGGAAATAATGTCAAAGATCGTCAGATATATTTAAATCACCATCTTCTAGATTCTAGATGTTTAGAATTGTACTATATTATCCTGCTGCGATAAAGAAATTCCCACCTGTTCTGATAGGTAGATCCATCTAGGGCCGAACAAATAACTGCTTGAAGTTTTCTGTTTTCTGTAATTTTACTGGCCAACTACATAACCTTTAATCGACCCATTACATGCTTTTAAATAAACGAGGTTTAAAAAATGTCATATTTTCACAACTTGTTTTCTATAAAGAAATGTTTATAATTTCTTTTAAATTTAGAATGTATAGCAAAAACCTTAGTGGGTTGATTTCCTTTTTAAATCAAATGTTTATGGTGTATTATCTGTTTCAGCGCTTTTATTTTTTTAACCATTTTAAACATTATATCCGTGAAGTAAATATCGATTTTAAAAGCATAGGAAGTTAGGTCACTGGTTTATTATCCTCGTTTGCATATGGTAGATTCTCAGAAAAATAGCACTAAGACAAAATAAAATTAGAACTCCTTATAAAGTTTATGTGTTAAATATTTAGGCTCTAATTAGTTACTTATAATTTGTTCATATTTTATTTTTATATTTGTGTTTAAAATTCACCTTTACTTAGAAGATTTCTTAACCTCGACCATATTTAATATTAACAACTAAATTTAAAATAAATGTTGAGAGTCTATGATAAAGCATATAATAACAATAAGGAAATAAATTTAAAAGGCAAATAGAAATATTGTCCATTAAAAAATTTAAATTAATTATACTATAGTTATTTAAATTTGTTAAGGTCATTTAACTTGAAAATGCATGTATCTTCATCAACTAGAGTCACCAACAATTCTACGATTTTGGATTATGTGTGTTCAAGTGTGGAAGAGGTTTCTTGCACGGTGGTTAATGCTGGACTTTCGGACCACGAGGCGGTTTTGTGTACTGTGCCTTGTGTTACGAATAATAAAGTGGCAGCTATCAGAAGTGGTAGAATTTTCTCTACAAGAAATTTTCATAAATTTTATCAAAGATCCTTAACTGTTAATTGGTTGGAAATCATGGAAAACGAGGATCCTCTTAACGAATTCCATGCTCTTGTAACGCATATTTTTAATGAATGTTTTCCAATAACAGCTATCAGAATCAAGCCAAAAAAACCTTGGATTACCAAGGGAATTAAAGTATCGTCAAGGAATATGAGATTCCTACATACGGCGCGTAAATTCTTTATCGATAATGTCGAATTCGTGTCCTATTTCAACAAGTACAGAAATATTTACAGAAAAGTTGTAAAGTTGGCAAAAAATAAATACTACGAAAGTAGGATAAAAACGTCTAATAACAAACAAAAAGAGAGTTGGAATATTGTTAATGAGCTCAGAGGAAAAAATGACAAAAAAACTCCCCAAACATCTGTGAAGCCCAATGAGTTTAACACATTTTTTTGTACAATAGCGGAAAAGCTAGTGAAAGGCATAGATCCAGTGACGAGTCCCTTGGATTATTTGAGGAATATTAGTATAACCGATTCGTGTTTTCTTATGCCTACAAATATAGACGAATTAAAAGAGATATACTCTGAAATAAAGAAAACTAATGCTTATGGGTGGGATGGTATTTCGATTAAAATTCTTCAAAGCCTCCCCCACTCTGCTTTAGCTGCATTAACTGAAGCGATAAACTTATCTTTCATAAGAGGCATTTTTCCGGCATCACTTAAGATGGCAATTGTAATTCCAATTCACAAAAGTGGTGAAACTGATTTTCCTTCCAACTTTCGCCCTATTTCTAGGATACCTACCCAGGCCAAAGTAGTGGAGAAACTGGTAAAAGGAGAGTTATGTCTTTCCTAAGAAGAAACAACATATTAAACGTATTTCAGTTTGGATTTCAGGAGGATAATGGTACGAATGATGCAGTTTTCTCTTTTTGAACAATCTCTACTTGAAATTAAATGAAGGAGAAAGAGCGGCGGCGGCGGTATTCTGTGATCTCTCTAAGGCCTTTGACTGCGTGGATCACGGTATATTGCTGCAAAAGCTGGAGCGCTATGGTTTTAGAGGGATGTCGCATGCGTGGTTTCGGTCATACTTGGAGGATCGAACGCAGAAAGTAACTCTACAAGGGTCTGAGTCAGATTTGTTAAATTGTGCTTCTGGTGTACCACAAGGGTCGGTCTTAGGACCCATTTTATTTTTACTGTACATTAATGATTTAGTAGGCTTAAATATTAGTGGTAGTTTCACGTTATTTGCTGACGATACAACTATTTTGTGGCATAGTAATGCCCCAGAACAATTGCATAAAATGGTTTCAGACGATATTTTACAGGTCAAAACATGGTGTGATGCTAATCATTTGACCTTAAACGTTAATAAAACAAGTATTCTGCACTTTAATGGGCCCATGTCCGATGTTTTTATTGCCCAAAATCAAATAAATAATTGTACATGTTCCAAATTTCTGGGTATTTTTATAGATTCTAGATTGAGCTTTAGGACACACATTTTAAATCTCTGTGCCAAACTGGCCTCTGGCTGTTATGCAGTAAAAAACGTAAGCAGAGAGCTAAATATTGAGGTTGCCAGAACGGTATATTTTTCACTTGTGGAATCCCATATAAGATATGGAATTTGTTTTTGGGGTAACTCGAGCCAGTACTTAATCAATTCAGTTTTTGTACTACAGAAACGGGCTGTTAGATACATGTGCAAAGTAGCTACAAGGGTTTCCTGCAGACCATTGTTTGTTAAACATAAAATATTGACTTTTGCATGTCTGTTTATACTTGAGTCAGTGTGTTTTACACACAAAAAGTATGGTAATGGGTTGTTAATTAATGATAACGCGTACAATACTAGGCAGACAGGTTGTCTATCTCTACAAATACCACATAATTCACTAGTGAAAAACTCAATATTTTATAATGCAAAGATGTACAACCACCTGCCCTACAGCATTCGATCAATCGTGAATATAAAACTATTTAAACGTAATGTTAAATCCATGTTGTTGGAGAAGGCATATTACTCCATAAGTGAATATTTTGAGGAGCAGTTTTAATAAACGCTCTACCCATACTATGACTGCACTTGATACATCTGCCCCCGGATTCTTAACTTCTCGATAGGTAACGACTCGGTCGGTATCGACTTCTCGATATTCCTTTCCGAAACCTATCGGCCTTATTTTCTCATCTGTTTTACGTAAATATTTAATAGGATGAAGACTTATTTAATAAGGCTAGAGCCTAATTATGGAATATGGGAGATATCGACTCGAAATCGAGTTTCAAGTAAGATAAGAATCACCATTCGGTATCGACTCGATACGTTACGTCTCGAGACAGCAGTTAAGAATCTGCCTGCTGATTTTGCTTTTGATGTGAGTGCAGTGAGCCTTAATGTTGATTTGGTTTTTAATTGTTTTGTAAATATTATATGTATGTTGCATATATGCAAGTATCTAGATGTATTTATTTGGAAATGTAATTGTACTTTGATATTATTTAAATTTTAATGATTGACATGCTCTACTTTTCTGGCCTTTGTAACAATTTTATTTTTAATTTTAATTTAATTATATTATTTTAATAAATAAAAACGTGTGGTTAGTAAGTAAGGAAAACATTTTAGTATGGATATATATACAACACTGTTGCCAGCCAATATGTGTGATTATTTTGTATATATTATATGTGTGGTTGCATATGTGGGGTATCTATGTGTATTTATTTGGGAATGTAATTGTAATTTTAATGACTGACGTTGCTCTACGTTTCTAGCCTTTCTAATAATTTTAACTTAATCATATTATTTTAATAAATCAAAACGTATAATTAGTAAGTAAGGAAAAATTTTAGTATAGATATATATATTTATAACACTGTTTGTCAATGAGAATTGTAAATTGATTCTTTGGACAATAAACGATTTAAAGTAAAGTAAGTAAAGTAAAGTATTTTGTATGCGATTATAGTAAAAATACCAGTATTAAGATTTTTTAAGATAAGTTACGCAGCTCCGAAATTTACTCACATATAGGTTGTCTTTCTAATATGAAACTGGTTCTAATCATAAGGAGAAACATTTTTTTTGTATCTACAAAAATGAATTAAATTTTTAAGTGGAATTTTAAAGCAATTCATTTTTATTATTGGTGATTGGTATTTTATGTAAGCAGTGACATAGCGTAGGTAAAACCAGGCGTAAGCGAAGTCATATTCGCGAGGCCACTTTATTAAAAGATGAAAGTTAAAGGGAGAGCAAAAAAGGTCCCCACCTTTAAATACAGTACAGGTGTACATGTACCTGCCCAGCCCCTCTCCTGAAAAACAACAGTTGGAGAGCAAAAGAAAAGATTCTTTAATAAACTACATCTTTTTATAATTCAATCATTCTTGCTACTGTTTATCCTGCACAAAATTATGACATAATAATGTCTATGTCTCACCAGTGACATTTTTTTTAAAAATGATTAGTAATTTTAACCTAAATACTTACTTAACTGTCAAAATGTAATTTTCTAATATTTGTTGAAAGTATAGCTGGTTGTCTATTAGTTTATGTTTTTAAGGTATATAAACAAGGCAAAAACAGTAGAACCAAAGCTAATAAATCTTATACCTAATAGATGGAGCCACTCACCGGGACAGCAATTACAGGTAAGTTGCTGATCATCGCGGTGAGAATGAGCCATTTAAATACAAAAAAGTGTTTATTTTATGTAAATCTGAAACTAAATCGGATCCTCATTTCATTCTAAAAACCTTTTTTATTTGACATTTTGCTAAATTATCTATAATAATATTACAAGGAGGTAAAGTTTGTAACTTTATTTGTTTGTTTGTAGCCGCTAGCCTTCGGAAATACTAAACGGATGATAAAAATTATTTCACAATCAGAAAGCTACACTATTCAGGATGTGTTATAGGCTATATTTTATAATGATTGAAGTTCAGAAAAAAATATATTTAACGCCCAACGAAGTCGGCACGGGTCGGCTATATTGGATAAACAACAGGGTGTCCCAGCGGGAACTGCTGCGATCGATTTCTCGAAAAGTATGCTTTGGAAAATTTTGAAAATGTATTTACTTTATAAAGTCAGTGTGGGAGATACAACTAAAATATTGTGACAGCTCTACCACTTCCGCTTATACCAGAAGTTGATGTGAAATTTCTTATTTTAAATGGAACACCCTATATATTATGTATTTTTAGATTCTGCGTAAAATTCTAAACATAATTTATGTATAATGTTTTATACCCAAGTCCAACCGTTTTTTACTTATTTTAAATTTTATGTCAAAAATGATGTTTGCAAGCCATTACATAACCATCAATTACTTCTAAACAAAAGCCTTTAATATGAGTTGGGGTTGGGTTTCTCGTAGAGAAAGAACTATTTTAGTAGACTGCATTAATATTTTGACAATTAATAAATACAGAGTGGTAAAAACTATAACGACAAAAACCTTAAGTCATTTTTTTCAAATGGAAACCCCTATCTTTTTACCTTATCCTATAAGCATAAAAAATAATAAGGATAAGTTTGTAAACGGATGTCTATACCAAAAATTTATGATTTTCAAAATATTAACGATTTAATTTTATCTATTCTAACAAAGCTTTTAATTGCAACTACCCCGTACCTACCCGTACTTAAATGTTATTAGAATAGATAAATATTAAATCGTTAATATTTCGCAAACTATAAATTTTTGGAAGAGACATCCGTATACAAACTTACCTTTATTTTAATGCCTAATAGGATAGGGTAATAAAAGATAGGGGTTCCGATTTGAAAAAATGACTTTTAAGATTTTTGTCGTAATAATTTTTAACGAATAATTTTGGCCACTCTGTATTTATTAATTGTGAAAATATTGATACAGTCTACTAAAGAAGTTCTTTTTGACAAGGAACCCAACCCAACTCATATTAAAGGCTTTTATTTAGAAGAAATTGATGGTTATGTAATGGCTTGCAAACGCCATTTTTGCCATAAAATTTAAAATAAGTCAAAAACGGTTTGACTTAGGTATAAAACATTATACATAAATTATGTTTAAAATTTTATGCAGAATCTAAAAAATAAATAATATATAGGGTGTTCCATTTAAAATAAGGAAGTTGGCATCAACTTCCTGTATAAGCGAAAGTAGTAGAGCTGTCAAAATATTTTAGTTTTATATCCCCCACTGACTTTATAATGTAACCAAATTTACAAAATTTTCCAAAGCGTATTTTTCTAGAAATCGATCGCGGCAGTTCCCGGTGGGACACCCTGTATAACTTTGTTTGTTTGTAAGGGCTAATCTTCGGAAATACTAACGGGCGCATTTACCAAGCTATAACAAATATTTATTATTTTGAAAAAAAAAGGGGCTATCAGTCTGATAAATATTTTTAGAGCTTGGTGAAGGTAGAAAGCTACGCTATTCAGGAGTGCTGTAGGCTATATTTTATAATGATCAAAACAAAAATTTAAGAGAAAAATAATGACATATGTATATCAATCTACACTAATATTATTAAGAAGTGAAGTTTCTAACTTAGTTGTAAGCACCGGTGGTCCAGTGGAAGAATGCTTGCCTGTCACGCGGGCCGGCCTGGGTTTAATTTTCTGCGGATGCAGTTTTTTTTTATAAAAATCGATAAGAACAAAGCAACGAATTTACTTATTTTTAGTAGATTTTTTCTTCTATATTCATTTATACTAATATTATAAATAAAGAAATAAAGTTTGTAACTTTGATTGTTTGTTCGTACGGGCTAATTTTCGGAAATACTAAACCGATCATGAAAATTCTTTCACAATCAGAAAGCTTAACTATTCAGGAATGCTATAGGCTATATTTTATTATGATTGAAGAAAAAGTTCAGAGAAAAATATAATTAACGCACAACGAAGTGGGCGCGGGTCGGCTAGTTAAAAATAAAGGCGGGTTTGTCTTGGTCCATGTTCACATTTGTGTAGCTTTTGAAGCCCCCAAACAAAACAAATTTCTCAACGTAAATCTTGTTTTTTAAGAAACAAAAGTACTTGCCATACGCGACTTTCTTGAACATTTAAATTTTTGATCAATTTGTCTTATTGTAAAGTCTATCCGTGGACATGTATGTATGTATGTGACATAAAGGGTGGAGAATCCATCAGCTCGTAAAGGAAACAAATAGACTCTCCATGTACTTCGACCAGACCGAAAGTATGTTGATCTTTTGTACCCCTTATCTGCCAAGTTATTTTAACAGGATAGGTAGATAAATGCTGCATTAGGTAGGCTTTGACACTACTGCCTGTGCTATGCAGGCACGGTACAACCTTTACTACGCAGGCATTAGCTCTAAACAGTAAGCAGTAACACAGCAATTTTATCTAGGCCTTTTGTCCAATGCATCAAGCTATTTATAACACTTGCTACACGGACAGTGGCCACATCCGTGGACATACTGTATATCTAACTTTATTACTTTCGGAAGTATGGCCATCAACAACCAAAATTACAAAATTATTTGTAAGAAATGATCATATTTTGGGCCAAAGTAACCCGAAATTACGGTACTTTACTCTTGGGCATTTTCCATATTTGTAGTTATAATTGCCTTGTAGAACACCATTAGGAGTAAAATTTGGTATATTTTAGTTTTGGAACAGGCAACCAGTTTTCCTTAAATGACGATTTTAAATTGACTTTTATTTTTATTTATTTGTCCTCTTGTAATTCCTACCCTTGGACACACTCTATATTACTATTTAAATACTACATTGTTGAAAGATAATTATTATTATTATTATTATTAGATTTAGTTGGACGGCTAAAGTCATTTAAACCTCTTAATCTGTTGTTTTTGTTTAACTGATAAATGATCAAGCTGAAAAAAACATTATTGCAATTTTTCCATACGACTCCTTGATCTTGCAGCATATACATAGGTTTAGAAATAAATAAATTAGAATCTGGTATTTAAGATCTGTAAAATAAATAAATAGTTTAAAGAGTAAAACACAAAATTACATTTATTTTTTTAATTGTATCTATCAACAGATGCCCACTGTTCGGATCATGACAAATATTTTGATATGGCTCCCTTACAAGAGCATCAGTCTAAAACATTTTTAGGCACAGTATACAAACAGACCTCATACCAACAGGCTATGTTCCAAATAAAGTTAACATCGTATTTTTTGCATTTTATAAACAGATAACAATTTTTTTAATATGATTCAGTCATTAATTTTTAGCTAAAATATTTTAAGGGGAAAGTGGCTAAGATTTCTACCAACATTTTTTTTTAAATTATTTAAATAGTTAAAGTTTTTGGCAGCTTAAGAAGCATCCTTAAAAAAATAATAAAAAAATACATGCAGATTTAAGCCAGGTAAACTATGTTTTTAGTTGTATTGTTTTAAGTCTCGCCTTACTAATAAGGAGGAAATAAGCAACATTTTGTTTTAGAGTTACTATCATGGTTTTTATAAACTAAAAGGTCTAACTACATACAGGATGATTCTTTACGGATATGCATAAACTTGGGAAACAATTGCTTAGAACAAACAATGACTAATAATGGAAAAAAGTTAGTAAAATATTTTTACTTGGGGAAATAATCGATTTAAAATTCTGCTAGATAATCAATTATTTTGAATACAAAAAAGTACCTAAATTCTGAGAACAAACAATTATTAATAATGGAAACAAGTATAGGCCAGAATTTTAATTTTAATCGCGTAAAAATAAACCTAAATACTATTACAACTTGTTTATTTGTTTAGTTTTTGCAAAGAATAAAACGTTCAGCTGACTATTAAGTAGGAAAAAATAGTTTACCATTTAACAGTAGTTATTATTTGTCCTTAGAATTTACGTTCTATGTTTTATTTAAAATAATTAAATATCCCCCAAGTAAAAATATTTTACTAACTTTTATTTAATTATTAGTCATTTTTTGTCCTTAGCAGTTTTCCCAAGTTTATGCATATAGGTTAAGAATCATCCTGTATATTTTCTTATCAGCTATTTTTAAAATGGGAAAAAATTAAGTGGATCTGCTCGTTCTATATATATAAAGGCATACACTAGACAACAATGACAGGAATATTTAATTAGTTTTTTTTAAGTTAACCTTAAAATCTTTTATTCTTATTTTCAAAATAATTTGAATAAGCCACTTTATATTTTTTACCCATTTTATAAAGCTAAGAAAAATAGTACAATAGAGATAAATCTACTACAATTTATAATTATTGAAGTTTAGAAAGTATTCTAGACCCTGCTGTACAAAAGCATACTAAACTTTTAATTAAAACAGTTAATTTTTAAAATGGCTTGAATCTTAGGCCCGTTTTCAAAAATTTTTAAAACTTTATTTACACTAAGATATAAAAAACACCATGGCAAAATTAGGACAAGAAAAAAGACAAAGTTATAACGTTGAATTAAGGTAATTTTATAAGAATTTACTGCACACCATAAATTAATTGGTAAGTAATCGTTGTTCTAATTTTTTTATCACAATATGTTTTAAATTTAATATTATTCTAACGTTTTTGCAATAAACTTTTAAAATAATTAAATTATTCACGACAAAAAGTGTCAAGTTGAATTATTATGAGTACACTCAATAAGTTAAAAATTAAGCGACCATCATAAAATAAGGGTTAATAATGACATTTTATGTTTTCACATAAGAACGCAGTTGTAGCATTATCTAAAAAATAATTACCCATCTTAAAACATGTTTTAAATTTGCTAATTACAAGAAAGTTCTTTTAGAAGCCATTTTAACAAATTATTAAACATATAAATTAATAATTCAAATTCTTACAAATCTACTTAATTTTATCAAAGACAAATCGACAAATATTTTTTATAGGTCTTCATTATTTAGGCAAGTATATTTTAAATACAATCCTAAAATGTTGGCTTACAATGTGTAAATTGCACTAAAGATCCAAAGAGTGCAAAATATCTGTAAAAGATATTTTTAAAAAAGCAATAAGAAGGGTTAACTTAATAAATTGCGAACCTTCGTTGTGCCATTTTGATACATTACTGAATTTAAACTGTATAAAGGTAAATTAATCTGTTTAGTTTGACCACATTTAAGTTTTGTGCACTAAATTTGACATGTAGAGTCAAAGACCTGCTTTAGACCTTTAATTATATACCATTTCGTATACCTTGATGCTTTCAGCTACTACTACTAAAACTAGTACAATATGTTTATAAATTAAATAAATAAAGATAGTGTCTTTAAGTTGCAACCAAGGATTAAGTAATAAAAAATTCCTCGCTATTATGCTAATATTATCATTTTTTAAATGTCAATGAAATTATAAAGACATGTTTTGTTAACCTATAAATAGGGTTTCATTTAGTGACAATAAATATTTTAAAATCAGGAGCAAAATCATACAACCCTTGTAAATGGCAATTAAATTTTAATAAGAATAGGGTTGTAGCCAAAATTTAAACTCTTACATATTGTTGAATTTATCCATGTTATGTTTTTTAAATACAGTAAATAAATAAGTGATATTAAAATACAAAACATGCGACAAATCTAGTGTAAAATAAAATTAGAACAAATTGGGGCTTCTCCTAATGTATGTATTATTAAAATTTCTGAACGAAATGCTATCAAAACACTATCCACTGACGTTATTTCACCTATTTAAAGACATTTTGTGTACCTAATATTCAATGCAATTAAAAAAATAATGTCACTACCTAACTAAATAGAAATTAAAGACAAAAAATGTTGGCACTGATAAACAAGCATACCATTTTGCAACAGAATTATACAGGGTCTCTAGAAGGTCTGTACAAAATGCTACCATATACTCCTTGAGCCAAAATATAACGATCTAACGCAATTTACCTTAGTCGAAAAGTTGATCGTTTGAGAGATATAAGGTCTATTTTATTTTAGTTATGTTTAAATATTTTAATTACATTTTTTCCTAAATTTGGTATAGAAATTTTTTAAAACTAAAAATTCGAAAGCCACTTATATTTTTGCTGTTTAATATAAAGAGAGCCACCTGCAATCCTTTGCTTTTGTTCAAAGTGTCATTACATTTTTTTGCCTTGTTATATTACGATTCTAGAAGATAATTTTTATTCTCCTATATTTTTGCACATAAAAGGTATACTTGATAAATATCGCTATGAGCAACTGGTTTCTGAGATTTTTAAAATTTAACGTTAATTTCGCGTAAATTTTTTTTTCACATTCTTTTTCGACCACCTGGGTTTCTCAAAAGGTCTGTACAAATTAGTACTACAATTTTCTTACGCCAAAATACAACGATTTAACCCAATTTTCTTTAGTTAAAAAGTTGATTGCAAGATACATGGTGTCCTAACAAAAACAGTACAAAAACAGTACACGGAAAGTTTCAGTTTCATTGCCTTAGATCATTGTATTTTAACCCAAGGAATTTGTGGTACCATTTTGTACAGACCCTTTGGACAGTAGCAGGTGGACTAGATAAACCGTAAAGGAATGCAATGGGAAACTTTTGTATGGAATAAAATGTTATGCAATATCTCAAAAACAGTTACTTGTAAATTTATCAAGTATACCTTTTTGTGCAAAAACATGGGAGAATAAAAATTCTCCTCTACTACAATTAAAATATACAGAGGCAAAAAAAGATATGAAACTTTGAACGTATGTAATGGACTCCAAGTGACTTTCTTTACATTTTAAGACAAAAACATTAGCATATTTTGATTCCCCACCCTAAAAACCTTTCTTTACTAAATATATAAATAATCAACAAAATATTTAAAAAAAAAACTAAAATAAAATAAAAACTTTGACATCTTGTATCTTGCAAACAATCAACTTTTCAACTAAGATAAATTTCGTTAAATTGTTGTCAGTAAGTATTTTGGTCCAAGGAATTTGTGGTAGCATTTTGTACATACCTTTTAGAGACACCTTGTATAAAAGTAATTGAAAAAAATATATTCTTGCTTTTTATACTGATTATGTATAAAAATGAATTATATTTAAGCATATTATCATTATCTATGTGCGAAACTATTAAATATAATTCATTACACTTTATAATAAAATTATTATTTTGCACTCTTTTGGACTTTTCCTGTTTTATTTAACTAAGTAATTAATTTAGCTAATTGAAGAAAGAATTATTTATTTATAATTAGTTTTAAAACAATTAATTAATAATTGCATAATGAAATTCATAATTTTTCAATTTAAATTAGGTGTTACTATTTAAAAAATGTTTCATAAGGTGTATGTACATATGCAAAAAAAGAACAAATAAACCATACAGAAAATTATATTTACAAAATTTACACTGACTCGTTAAAATTCAAAAGTAGAATAAGAAATTAAAATAAAAAACAAAAAAGAAGTCATATTAAAATTTTAAATTCTATACAAATCATACCTCTGCTATAGTTTATTTGTAGTTAATTTAATTTACAATATATCCTTGAACATAGCTTGTATGGTCATACAGTCCTATTATATTAAACTTTATATAATCAACGAACAATATAAAAAATGTGCATTATGAAGTTCTTTACTTACAACTTTAGAAAATTGAAAAATATCTGAAAATAAAACTGTAACATATCTTTACCACTTTGTTGGTTAAGTTAACGAAGCCAATTTGTTTAGAGTTCTTTCACTTTCACTGAGCTAAGTTCGTTAAAGGCGCTCATGTTGGTTACTGTTTTTTTACAGAGTTTTGTTGAAGTTCGATCACACCACAGTCTTTTAACCGCAGATAAAAAATAGTCCGGAAAATAAACAGTTTATTTTAAATTGAACTATAAGTCGTCCTTTAATTTATATTACAATAATTTTTAGGAAGTCTTTTCACTTCAGCGAAACATAAAACACTGCACTTTTTTTAGATTCCTCCATTTTCATTGGGTACACCTGATCCGAAGAGTGAGCCGCTAAGTTTGTTAATTTTAACTACTTAACTATAGAATCCATATACCATTTTTATTTAATTATTCTGCAATATATCCCACATATTTTTATCAAGGCAAATATCTGATCTGAGCCATTAATGGACACTGTTTTAATACACTAAAAAAACTGAGAGCTCAGTAATAAAATAAGAGTTATAAGGTGCAAAACACTTTGATAGTTAATTATAGTTAATTAGTATAAAGTTTATAACATAACCGTTAAGAAGCCAGTAATAGAAATAACACTAGAATAAACAGCGGCCATCATATGTCATAAAAGTTTGGGATGTCTTAATTACGGCCTCCTCGGCCTCCTCTGCCTCTATTGTCCCGGTCCTGAAAATAAAAACATTTAATTCCCTAAAGAAAGAAAGAAGCAAACAGTCTTAACATCAAATATTACTAGACCTAGAGTGTTTCTATTCCAGTCTTTTCTTTATACAGTATAACAGTAATACCTCCAATACATCCGTTGTTAATTAACTTGTAAGTAAAAATAAACATTACTTTTCAAAGCAACAGCAACTATACAAAAATAATTTTACTTAAATAAATAAATGTCACAACATCAAAATAAAATCTGACAAAAGGTTTTGTCTTATTATTCTTTAATCAACACTTGTATTGACTATTCCAATATATGTGTTATGAATCAAGAGCACGGGGCGCCAACGGCTTTCTAATAACTATAAACTAACTTCTAGGGTTTTAGCAATCCCATCCATATCTGACTATGCTTCAATGTGAAATAAAGGGTATCCAGAAAGGCCATGTTTTAAATGATTGGGCTGATAGTGTAAGCCAAAATAATGTTAGTACTTCTTATATAAAAAAGTTCTATCGCGCTTTGTTTCGGAGTTAATGACCTTTAAAGTTAGGATAAAAAATGTAAACAATTCATAAGTTTTAAGCAGGTGCCAAAATATCAAATTGGATTTATTTAAATACCCATACTAACGCTTCTTTCCATAGGTAAATGAGTGTTCAAGTCGGAATTATACAGTGAGACGATTTTTTTCCATTTAACGTATGCATTTTTGACATAGGTGACATTTAACATTTTGCTTTTTCCATTTGATTTCTTGATCTTTTTTACATAAACGGTATACCTTATTTTAATCGATATCTTCGACCATTCTTTATAAAGTTGCATTTCAAATCATACATACTAGTGACTTAATCCATAAAAAAACTGTAAATTTTTCATAACATCCTTAATAAAGGTAAAAGTACTAAAAAACTGCACCTTAAAGTTTAAAGTGTGCATAAACACAGGTTTTTAGTACTATGAAATGGCTGATATGTAAGTTTTGAAAGGCTATTTTATAAAAAATTGTGCGACACATCAATTTAAATCATTTAAATGAAGAGTACCCCTGTTAAAATAAAAACCCCAACTTACTGAATAATCGTTTATCTATGCCTATGGAAAAAACCATTAGTATGAGTTAATTAAATTGCCTAAATATTACGACATGACCTTTCCTGACACCCTTTAACTAAACCCAACTGCAAATAATTTTTAAATTTAAAAGATTTAAGACCATAACTTTACCCTATGATGATTGCCACCACCATGGTGACCGTCTCTGTCTCTATCATTTCTGTGGCCTCCGCGGTGCCCGTCATTTCGATCCCCATCGCGGTCACGGTCCCGGTCACGATCATGATTACGACCGCCGCCTCCCCACGATGTTCGTTACGATGATGTTCGCCTCGCCCACGTCCTTCACCTCCTTCAAGATTTCCGCTTTCCTTCATTGGAACCTTGCGGCTGTCCTCTTCCTCTTGACGTTTCTCGTAATGTATAAAATCATCAAATATGGAAGTTGAGTGGCGATATGAATGCATAATACGCAGTACCTAAAAATACAAAATTGGTAATAAATTACAAAACATAAACAAGCAGAATTCGAACTTATGACTAAGTTAATTACCTACACTAAATTCATTTTAAATATACAAATTACATTCACTATAATAAAATATTTTTTATTTAAACCAACATTAAGAAATCTTATTTAGATGGCTTTAGGCTAGCAACTCAACAATAGATAACCATTTTAAACCTATTATTTGGAATAAAAAACATACCGAAATAATAACAAACTTTACACTAGATTTCTAACAAAAAAAAATGATATGTATTTTTTAAAGTTTAAACAGAAATACTTTTTAAATATTTTTTTTATGTAGGATGCCCGACCCATTTTGATCGAAAATAACTTTAAAACAAATAAAGTTTTTAAAATGCGGTTTTCGCAGAACGCCTTAGGCCTCTGACACCATACAAAAACGTAAGCGGCCAGCGTAGAGCGGAAAATGTGAGAACGATGTCTTTAATCTTTATGCCAAAATAAAAGAACGAACTTGTTTTTTAAAATCAGCCGGCTGCAATCAATATTTCTGAGCGAAAAAGCCCTGCGGCTGGCCGCCCGAAACTACAAATATTATCCGCGAAGCGTTTTAAGATATATAAAATGGTTTAAAGACGCTGTTTACCCCAAAATATTGTAGTCATTACCGGCAACACAAAGAGATTTGAAGCTTTCCGCTCGACGCTCAACGCTGGTCGCTAACGCTGACGCTTAGTATAGTGTCAGAGTCCTAAGAAGAAACGTTATTACAAGCCGTAAAACATGTTTTAACAGCTGGTATGTAGGTATAGTATTTCTGTTTAAACAAACAAAAAAAACTAAATATATTTTTAAATCCATTATCAACACTTAAAATAAATTGCTAATTTTTTTTTAATTTTAAGAACACCCTTGTAGGAAAACTAAGTACTGATAGTGCTTAACTTCACTCATTTGACAAGAAGTTGTGATACAACGCGACAAAGGGCCATATGAATAAAGGAGGAAATGCTTTTGCATAGAAGTATAAGGTATAGAGGATTTACTTCAAACGTCTGAATAAAGTCGAGCATTTGCTTACAAAAGCGAGTATTTACTTATAGAAAAGTGATGCTGCTATTTAGTAGCATAACATTTCTATAAGTAAATACTTGCACTTGTAAGTAAATAATCGACTTTATTTATACGTTTGAAGTAAATCCTTCTATACCTTATACTATTAAGTAAAAGCATTTGCTTCTTTTATTGATATGGCCCAATGGCGTGACTTTTTTAATTAAAAATACTGTATTTTTTGACTATCCTAGATCTTATTAATATGGTTAATCAGACCTTTCAGGGATAGGCAATTTAAAGATAGTTAAGAGGCTCAGTGGGAAAGTGGCAGAAGTAGCATGTTGTTAAAAAGATAGGAGTGCAGCAAAATTTTATTTATATTTACATCGTATGAATGATTATTATGTTTTATATTTTTTAAGATTTTATTATGTATGTAGTATATTATTATTAGCAAATAACTTTTGCCTTAAATGGACCAGTACTTTCTAATTGTTTCTTGTTATTTTATATTTGTTACTTGCACCACTTTTTCACCAACCCCTCAATTGATATTAATTTATACAAAGCAATACATACCTGCAACCCCTCGCATGAGGTACTTCCTGGGCATCTCTAGAGTTTGTTACAGGTTTGTTATCATTGTTCTCTAGGCGAATGTGACGGAGCTGCACGTTGGGCACATCTTTTACATAAATCCAACGCACCTAAAAAAATGTTAAAAATAAAATCCCTTAAAAAAGGCAGGATCATAAAGAAACATGTAGTGTTTTAGATACAACTTAAATTTATACTCAACATAGTTAGCAAACAACAACAAAAGTAGTAAAACCGTTCTGTTTTACTTATAATATAATTTTTATGATCTTATTTACTTCGTTCTAAATTTCGTTGTTTTTTGGTTTTGCTATTTAAAGCATTTTAGTAATAAAAAAATGGTAAATATATTTTTTCCCCTATATCCTTGAACTTTTAATAAAAGTAAGTACTGCTAATATGTATACCTTAAACTGTCCTTTCCATTTGTCTTGCGACCACACAGAACTATTTGCATTGTAGTCCACTGCGGATACCATTTGCGCCATTCCACAAAAATGTCCCGAACCATTAACAGAAAAAAGAGATACACACAACCATTGCCTTCCCGTTCTCTATAAGCTTGGTCCAAGCGTTTATTTCCATGCTCGGTACTACACCAAATTTCATACTAAAAACGTAAAATTATGTATTTTTAAGGTATAGTTACTTTATTGTTTTTATGTGAGTACAGGTACTGGGTAATTCTATTCTAACTGTTACTTTTTTGATTGAAATTTTTTAAATATTTAAATTTATTTTTTATTTATTTTTGCATATTATGTAAGGTATGCGCGCACGCGCAAGCCCAACCAGCGCCAAGCTACTCCTAGCCCAAGGCGAAGTCAGTCTGTTCCAGTCCTGCAACCTGTGACCTTATCATCTACCTTCGCTCCACCTGCCGATGATACGTGAATCACCGTGTGCTCTCTAGTCACGTGTTCATAAATTAAGTAATAACTCGACTGTAATATTCTACTACTAAAAATATATAGGGTGTTCCATTAAAATTACAAGGTTACCATACCTAAAAGTTCAAATTTTACAGCACTTCTGGTTAAACAGGAAGTAGTTTTATAATGGTCTCTAAGGGTAGAGTCTTTTAAAAGAACTATTTTAAAAATTTAAATTTTTGTGATGTTCATTTGTTTTAACATAAAACTGCATATGTGTTATCCTTTGGACATTTTCAGACGCCATTTTCTCCAAAACCATAAAAGTTATATAATAAGGATATATAAAAGGGTTTATATCAGGAATGACCTGTAGAATCTAAATCCTAAAAAATATACAGGGTGTTTTATTTAAAATATCAAAGTTTATATCACTTACGGTTAAACCAGAAGCAATACACAGATTCTATTATATCTAAAATTGGCATTCGGTGATATAATATAATCTCCCCAAATTTAAAAAGAAGAAAATAAATTTCTGGATAGTAATTTCATTGTCCAAAAATTTTTGAAGACCCAAAAAAAAATGTTGCTTTGCTTTTGAAAACTATTCCATTTTAATAATTTTTAAAATTTAGATAGCGTTGCCGCGGGAAACAAAGTAAGGCGAGTGCACAACAACTTCCAAAACTAGTTTCGGAGTCGGTAAATTTTGGCCGAAACCGAAACTGAAATTTTGGTCGAACACTACATAAAATTCAATGTTAAGTGATCATTCTTAGGTCGGCACTATTGCTAACTTCCTTACTATTGGAAATACAAGTCGGTTAAATTAGTAAAGTTGTAGTACTTTTCCGATAATTAACGTGCTGCCAACCGAAAAACAAGTAAACATCGGGTTTTCGATGTTTCGATGTACTTTTTTTTAATGAAACACCCTGTAAATTACATCACCATCCCAAAGATCCATTAAAGAGCTTTAAAAAACTCCACATGTGATATAACCAATTTTTAATAGTTTCGGAAAAATGACCATCCTCGGAAATTTAATAGTAAACAGGCATTTTTTAAATAAAATACTTTGTATCGCCATTTAATAGATATTTTAAAGAGCATTAAGAAAATATCACATTTGATATGTCTATCTTCTATAGCTTTGGAAACATGGTCATCCAAATTTAAAAAATAGTAGATATAGTGTCTATTTTATCTTCGACACTAAACTTAAACCTTAGAGCTGTAGATATAATGGAAATTTAACATGTTAAAATTGGAATGGCCATATTTTTTAAACTATAAGAGATAGACATATCAAATGTGGTATTTTCTAAAATCTCTTTAAAATATATATTTAATGGTGATGCAATATTCAGAGTGTTTTATTGAAAACTAATATAAATTGGATATATTACATATGGACTGTATTTAAAGCTCTTTGATAGATCTTTTGAATGATGATATAATATACAGGATGTTTCATTTAAAAAAGTACACTTTTTGCAATAAGTTAAAAACCCGATTTTTAATTGTTTTCTGTTACGTTAATCAGCGGAACAAATACTACAACTTTACTAATTTAACCGACTTCGTATCTGCAATAATAAAGAAATTAGCAATAGTGCCGACTTAAGTATTGATCACTCTGTATATTGGAAAAAGTGTTATTTTTCTTAACTTTGACCATATACATTATCATGCATAGAGTCATTAGTTTAAATCATTTATTGGGGCAAAAAAACAATTTATCAAAAAACTCCAGATATGGACATGACACGGTAGTGACCTTTAAGTAATCTATTGTAAGTTATATCTAAATTGTAAGTTAGGATTAGGTCACCATAGTTAGGATATACAAAAAATATATAAAATGCATAGCATAAAAAACCATTTAACACAAAAATTTCATTAATAGATTGGTAATTAATTACCAGTGAGAATAAACTGTACAGGACACTTCCAAATCACAGTTAAAATGGAATCACCCTACTATACTTTGTTTTTCATTGTAGTATATATGTATGATAGATTTCAAAGTTTCATATAGGTAAGGATTTTTATTTATATATCATCAATAAGATTAAGGAAGCGCAAAAGACATAGAGTTATGGTGATAGACTTAATACTGGGTGTCCCTGGCAGGTGGGTCTCCCCTATATTTTTTTTATTTTTAGGGTAATAACTAAAACTTAGTAAATATGTATAACACATAATGTGCATTGTGCACTTGGGTTTAGCCAGAAACGCGCTTAACTTTCTTATATTAAATGGGACATCCGGTACATTTGCGTATTAACTTTTTTCCTCATAGCATCAACCTGTTTTTTTTTTTGATAATTATTTATAGAAAAATAAACCAAACAAATTTAGAAATATCTAAACACTTATTGTATATTCCAAGCCAAATTAGTTTTCTATCAGGCTATGGGCTAATGGGATCTTTCTAATATACTAATAACTATAATATTGATAGTGAGATAACATATTGTTGGTAAAAATACTCTTTTAAACTAGTATAGCCAGCCACCCTTGATCCATTTTAAAAAATTGATTTAAGATTATAAAAATATGATGATGCGCGAAAGTATTCCCACACGTGAAATTATTCTTTGTGGGATTTTTACTTATTTACCTTTAGATAACTCATTATATCGTAAAATTGTTTTTGTTTTTATCTGGTAAATAAATATTTTTATTATTATTTATTATGTTGCAAACTTTAGACGAGTATGTAGAGGAAGGTTAAATGTCAAAAATTAGCAAATGAAGTGTCATTGTACTAGGAATATTATTTTTTATTCACATATGTATCAATATACCGGCATACCACTTAAAATTAGAAAGGTAAGGTCGTTTCCAGCCAAAGAAGTTATAAGGGCGAGACACTGAATAGAGACCAAGTATATTGGAATGTTCAGAAAATAAAAACCAGACAAAGTAAGGTTTCCTATTTACATAAATTATATCAAACTAAACATAAATCTCAAGTTTGTAAAAATATAATTTGGATTAAACCGAAATTTTTCTTTAATTTAAACAGTAACAAAAGACAGTATGAATAGAAGTAATAAATTAACACTACCTACCTTGATACTACGATGAATATCATCTTCTGAATAGGATTTAATAACAAAAAATCTGGCATTAGGAGCAGAAAGATCAAATTCGGTAGGATTGTAATTGTTTTTTCCTTTTAATTCATCTAGAACTGGATGATTCGGTTGTGGGGCCTGAGAAGTGGGCATTATCATTTGAACAGGAGGTGGCATCATACCCTAAATACAATACAACAATCTCTTTTAGCATTCAAATTAGGGAATTACTGTTTTTTTCTACATAAAATATCTAATAGGGTTCTTTGATGAGATAAGATAGATAGTAAAATATATTTCTAAGAGGATACAGGAGTAAAAGAATAAAAGTAAAAATATTTTTAGCACTTCTGTCACAGGTAGAATAGGTTTTTAAAATTATTTATTATTAAAATACCTGAATATGAGATCCTCCAGGTGGTACCTGAGGTTGCATATGGGGCGGCATCATAGCTGGAGGCTGGAAAGCGGCAGGAGGTAGTGGGTGTTGAGGCCCACGAGGTGGTGGAGGCTGTGTAACTTGGGGTGGTTGACGAGCAGATTGCGGTGGCCCTGCCCAACTGGGCCGCACGGGTCCTGTTGTTGGAGGCGGCACCCCAGTCGCAGCTGGCACGGTAGGTTTAGGTTGAGGCGGAGGTGGCGCGCTGGTCACCATTGGTAGAGGAATTTGAGGTGGTGTACTCTAATAAACAAACGTTTGACTAATAGTGTCAGTAAAACAAACTTATTTCAAAATATTTTTATACACCCATAATTTAAATTATATGAATAGCTTACAGAAACATTTAAAATAACACTAAAAAATAATAAATTATTTATAAAAACTTTTAATAATTAATATATTATTTGATTGACCTCTACAAGTGGCATATAAATAAATTTAAAATGTATTTGTAAATTTTTATAGTTCCAGAAAATTTGTAGAATCCAAAACCTCCGAACACAAGTATTGTTTACTGGGTTAGTCTTAAAATAAAGGTACCCATAAAAAAGGTTGTTTTTATAGGTACAATTTAGTCAATTATAGTTATTTATTATACAAAGTAAGAAAGCTCTAGATTTTAGCTCGAGGTTATTTTGTCTCCCGACGCAAAGCGAAGGGAGACAAAAAAGCGAGAGCTAAAATCTAATATCTAAAACTTTGCTAAATGATTAAAAATAAAGGCAGTCTTCTGTCTATTTTCACATTTTTGTAGTTTTTGGGATGTCTGTCAAGACAAAATATATTGTTTAAGCGAGAGCGCATACCAAAGTAGCGTGGCATTTGGAGTGGCAGTAACGTAGCACTGGCCTGGAAGTGGCGTGGCAGTAGCGTGGCGTGAAGGGCACACCGAAGTAGCAAGCAGTCATATGGCAAAAAGTGAGGATAAACTCGTAAAAACTCTTTTAAATGGCAATAATATTTAAAAAATGCAAAGGCGTGGTGATTTAAGTGTATTTAAAGAGTTAAAAATACCGCCATAAGCCAAGCTAAAACAAAACAAAGCCCTAACTCCTAAAGTATTATTTATTAGACATATCAAAGTGAGACTTGGTGTATCTCTCAGTTTTTGGTACCTCAGGTTTAACCTAAAATGATTAGAGTTGTCTTAGGAACCCAAAAATAATAAAATATACAGGGTATTCCATTAAAAAATTAAGAACTGGATCTATTTTCGATAGGAAGTGACTAATAAGCGAACACTCTCTATTTCTTATACCATTTACCTACACTAAGTTTTATTTTGATATATTTAATATTCTAGATGACAAAATTTAAATTCTTTAATAAATACATTTTGTATTATTTACAAATTACGTATATAGCCCAAGAACCCGTGAGCGGCATACCTTCGTTATTTTGTAAAAGCTGAAAGTTTGTTAGTGCATGCTCCCAACATGTGTCGGTGGAAGCAATGGTAGACTATGAAGTTTGACTCATAGTGGCTTTGACAGCTAACAGGCACGAAAGGGTAATACATTGAAACTTATTTTTCGTAACTTTGTAAAAGCTGAATTGTGTATATGTTACTTTGGTACCTATTAGAATATATTTTCTTAGTCGCCAGACAGTTTTAACAGTTTCAGCGTCTTGACAGACAAACATTTCAGGGTGACCTAATGTTTTTTAAGAATAGAAAGAATAAAACAAATTTATTACAATCTTTTTTAATAGATAAAAACTATAGTATTCTCTGTCTTAATGAACATTGGTTAAGAATGGACGAACTCAAATCCATAAACATAAGTGGTTTTGTCCCAATCTCAAGCTACTGTAGATCGGAGCGTAAAAATGGGGGGTCGCTATTTATATAAAGAGTGACATTCACACATCTCCTTTGCCTTTTGATCTGTCAAGCTTCTGTGAGGAGCTTAACTTTGAAATTGCAGGAATAATACATAATACCACCCAAATAATAAAACAACAAATTATTAACCCGTTTAAACAAATCTGAGCCACATCTAGTAACAAAAAAATGCTTAAAGATTTTAGGAAAGAGTATCGTAAAAATATAGAGCAGAGTAAGAGGCGAGCCAATGATCAGTATATAAGTCAATCAAACAACAAGAGTAAAGCAGTATGGGACATAATAAAACATAATAACCCGGTGATAAAAACTAAACAGTCGGACATATTAAATGCTAACAACTTTAATGATAACTTTGCTCATATTGCTGAGAGCTTAATAAAATATCTTCCGACAATTAATAAAGACCCAATGGAATATGTTAAAAACCTAAATATAAATCTAGACAACAAAAGTTTTAATTTTAATGAGGTCAGCTTTATTGAGGTGAGGCATATTATTTCCAACTTAAAGAATAGTCACAGCAAGGACCATTTCAAATTAAATGTTAGAATATTAAAAGTACTAAGAGAAACATTTTATATCCCCTGACTAAGATCATAAATCTCTGTATTAAAGAGAATATATTTCCAGACTGCCTAAAAACAGCACGGGTGGTTCCTATCTTCAAGAAGGGTGATCCAGAAGAGGTCTCTAATTACAGACCAATTTCAATATTGCCTTTATTTGGCAGAATATTTGAGGCAGTTTTAAAGCAGCAGATGATAAGCTACTTGGAAAGTCAGCATCTGCTCAGTCCGGGCCAATTTGCGTATCGCGACAGTAAATCAACCACTGCAGCGATAAGTCATATAATTGACTACATTCAAGACTGCTTTGAAGGCAAGATGTATGCTCAGGCATCTTTCTTCGACCTAACTAAGGCTTTTGACTGCGTGTCCCACGACCTCTTAATCCAGAAGCTTTACAAATATAAGTTTACCAACAGCAGTGTGAGTCTCTTGACGTCTTACCTATCAAACCGTCACCAGTATGTATCATACAATGGCAAAATATCATCAAAATGTCAAGTCAACTACGGAGTACCCCAAGGATCAGTTCTGGGGCCAATACTCTTTCTTCTTTACATAAATGACGTTCATACATGTAAATGCGAGAGCTTAGAACACTTGAATCTGAGAGTCATGAATACGCGGAAGGATATTCAGGATTGGTTTGTTTCAAACAAACTCAGTATTAACGAAGCAAAAACCCAGACACTTAATTTTTCATTAACACCTGTAAGAGAAAACACCGAACCTGTTAAATTTCTTGGAGTACATCTCGATACCAAGCTCATATGGGAGGAACATGCCAGTCAAACAGCAAGACGGATAAGTAAAAACACATATATTATCCGAAACTTAAAGGGCTGTGTGTCCGAGAGGGTGCTCATGAATGCATACTATGGGTACATACACTCTCATATCAACTATGCAATCCTGTGTTGGGGGCATTCTGCCCACGCAGCTAAGGTGTTCTCTGCACAAAGGCGATGTGTGAGGGTAATTGCTGGGCTTAGATACAGAGCATGCTGTAGAGGAGCGTTCATCTCCCTGGGGATACTTACCCTGCCCTCTCTCTATATTTTTGGCTGCCTTATGCATGTTAAAAAACACCTAAGTGGCTATAGCCAGAATGGGGACTCACATGGGTATAATACCAGGGCGAGGAATGATCTGTCTATAAAATATAGTAGAACTTCCAGGGCGAGGGACGGACAGAACCACTTTGGCATAAAGTTCTTTAATGTATTACCTGAGAAGATCAAGCATCTTAATCTAAGAGCTTTTGAAAAAAAATAAAAGAATTTCTAAAGGTAAATGCATTCTATAGTGAGACTGAATATATGTCTATAAGTACTTCTAGATCAGATTGGTAGTATCAGAGAGGCATTTGCCTGTTTAGTTAGATTTTAATGTAATCATTAATTTAAATTATTGTTCTAATTTGTTATATGTAGTGTGTAAACAAGTAGTTTTTTGTAATGTTTAATTATTTTAATTCGAAAAATTCATATACTTATTTTAATCTAGTGTTTGTTACATAATAATTTATATACTTATATTTTTTTTTAACCTGTGACGTGTGAAAATACAATTTTGTATGTTTTTCATCAATAAATATTTGAATTTGAAGATATTACAGAAAGTCCTAAATAAGAGTTGTAATGCTTTTAAATAGGCATGTCCTAAAAATATTTCAATGTATACAGATGGTTCCAAAAGAAAGTTACTGCTGTGAAGTTAGTTTTTATGGTAAAAGTTTATGATTAAATATTTTCTCTATTTTGAAACCCTATAACTCTACTAAACTAATATAAACTTTTTTGTGTAAATAACAAAAATATTAGACTTCCTTGAGCCATTTTGCCACCCCAAAATGTATGTCTGCCAAGGGACTGAAACTGTCAAAACTGTCTGGTGACTGAAGAAATATCTGCTAATAGGAAACCCCCAAGTAACATATCTGAATTTTAGATTTTGAAAAATGACAAAACTTTTAAGTTTCCATTTATTAACCTTTCGTACCTGCTACCTGCCAAAGCCACTATGACTCAAAGTTTCTAGTCTACCATCGCTTCTACCTATGTTGGGAGCATGCAATGACTTTTAGCTTTTACAAAATTACGAAGGACTTCCGCTCACGGGCTCTTCCTCTAATAGGATTGACCATATTTTTTTTTAAATACTTTTATTTACATACCATATTTGAAAAAAAATCTATAATTGGGTAAGTAGATAGGTGAAGGTGCTTCCTATTTGAAGTTTGTATAGTAATTTATTTCCGAATGGCAATAATAAGACCGGCGACAATCACGCTTGCACTTGCAAGCGTTTGACGTACAAATGTCCTATTTGTGACAGTTTTATAAAAGAGTACTCCGTAACTTTTAGTGTTATCTAAAAAGTAATATAGACATCGTGTGCTATTTTTAGGTCAATTTTAAAGTGGTAAATTTAATATTTCAAAATTTTCTCTTGTTTAATGGGAAAAATTTAAAAAAAAATGTCAATTTATGACCAATAAACGATCTTTTTTTCTTAGTAAGTTGTCAAAACTAATTTCATTTTTAAAATGGTATATTTAATTATATTTATATTAATATATTTAATATATATATATATATATATATATATATATATATATATATATATATATATATATATATATATATATATATATATATATTTTAAGGTAAAATTTTTCTTGGGGATTCGATCCGGGAAAAAAACGATGTTGTTTTATATATTAACTACATTGTGTATTACAATTTAACGTTTCGGTTTTTATTTTAACCTTCATCAGAAATTTTATGCTAAAATAGAACAAAAACCGCTTACTTTTACAATATATAACACAGAAATAGCCTAGTTTACCTGCAGAAAGAAGATTCCTCTGAGTGCAATATTTGTACTTAAATTAAAAACACAATCAACAAAACATTGTTACGTCACACAATTACGAAAATGTTGATTGTGTTTTTAATTTAAGTACAAATATTGCACTCAGAGGAATCTTCTTTCTGCAGGTAAACTAGGCTATTTCTGTGTTATATATTGTAAAAGTAAGCGGTTTTGTTCTATTTTAGCATAAAATTTCTGATGAAGGTTAAAATAAAAACCGAAACGTTAAATTGTAATACACAATGTAGTTAATATATAAAACAACATCGTTTTTCCCGGATCGAATCCCCAAGAAAATTTTACCTTAAAAAAATATATAAATTAGGATCCAAGAAACTTAAGAAATCAAATATATATATATATATATATATATATATATATATATATATATATATATATATTAAACCACAGTAGGCTAAAAACCAAATGCTATCCTAAAAACAAAACTATATTATATTGATTTTAGCTAGAAAGACATAACATAGGATATTTTGACAGACAAATAGTTGGAAAAGTAGTTGGCACAAGAAAGTACATTAAAAAGCTTTAGTACTTTTTAAACAAAATAAAAGATTTAATTTAGGAGCCAATGTCATTTATAGTTTAATATACGGTACAGTTACACAAATTTGAAAGTGGACCAAGAGAAAACTGCTTTTAGTTCTAATTACTCAGCAAAATGTGAAATAAAAAAGCTTTTGAAATTGAAAATTATATACGAAATTTAACATGAAATAAAGATTTTTTTCTGTGACATATTTTTTCGTTTTACACCTTTTCTATGTAATTTACCTGGTTTTAATAATAATCGATTAATCAATGTGAAAGATTGTCAAATATATTTAAATGTAAAAATGCAGAAACTTTGTCAAAAAGATGCATCACATAAATAAAAATATGATACCAAAAAAATTTAATTCTAAAAACTTTTTTATTTAACATTTTGCTAAATTACTTAAAATAAAGGCAGTTTACTCTTAAATTATTTTTACATTTTTGTAGTTTTTGGGGTCCATCTATAAAACAAAACAAATTTATTAACATAAATCTTGTTTTTTAAAGCAAAAACAGTTGCACTACTTTCATGAACATTTAAATTGTTGTTCCATTTATCTTATTGTAAAGTCCATCCGTGGACATACTGTATTTGTAAAAAACTAAAATATGCTATCTTTTTGGATTAGAATATACAGAGCGGTCTGTTTAAAAAGGTAAATGAGTTTTCTGCGGAAGTGGGGGTTGTTTAAGACCTTTTTTGTGTGAAGATGGCATTATTCCTTTGTTTGTAATACGTGTTGCCCCCCAAAGTTAAAATCAAGTGAATAGGTGAGGACCTTTTTTTGTTCTTCAAATTTTTTATCCAAGTAAGAAAATATCTAAATATCTTTATTTTGCTATGACCTTTTTTGCTCTTCGATTTGGTAGAGAAACTATTTTTTTGCTGTCTTGCCCCTTCCCCCAAAATCCTTTTTTGTGTACGGCCCTGCCTGACCCCGTATACTTATTTAAAAAACGACGGATTATTCAATTATCGTTATAAAGTAACTTCGTAAAGCATTTTATTGTATCTTTTTTAACTAATAATATACAGGGTCATTCTAAAATTGAAAATTTTTGGCTTTTGCTTTTACGTTTCTGCTGGAATACTCCGTACTTACGTGGTCATGGATTGTATTTATATTTATTTATTTAAACATAACAAATATTAAATTTTAAATTGTCTTTCATATTTGTACATAAAAAAATAACAAAATATAATTCAAATGGCAGGAAACACATAGCAAAAAGTAGAACAGGTTCTATTTCTCGCGCGGCATGGCGTGGCACGCTGTTTGCATTGATTGTCTTTGAAGTGACATGCTAGATGCGTGCCACTTGCTTTTTGCAACTTGCCACGCCACTTTGGTGTGTGTTTGTATATCAAAATGTATATGAAGTTTAAATGCAAAAGGCAAATAGCAAGTGACAAAAAGTAGAACAAGTGGCGTGGCACGCTGCATGCCCCACCTGTTACCATCACTTTGGTGTGCGCTGCTTTATATCTTTACATTGGTTTTATTTAAAGTAACATGTTAGACGCTACTTGCTACTTGCCACGTCACTTTGGTATGCGCTCTCCCTACGTGAACCTTCTTTATCTAAAAAACAAAAGCATTTGCCATAAAGGACTTTCTTGAATACTACAATTTTTGGTGCATTTGTGCTTTTGTAAAGTCCATCAGTGGACAAACTCTATGTTGTCAAACTTTTACAACATGAAAAAAAAATGCACTTTTTGACTACATTGGTATTTGTAGCTCTAGCTAGCTTATAATAATTATAATGATAATAATAAATACTCTCCCATCTAAAATGAGGGGCCTAGTTTTAAAGTGTACAATCTCCATTTTTACTTTTTAATATATCAGTGAGATATGTAAAAGATGAATAGTTGTATTTTTCACAGACGATTTGAAATAAATCACTTTTAAGGCCATGACTACCTTCATAACAAAGTGTTTAAACTTAAGAAAAAATGCATTACATTCAATATACCGGGTGATGCATCGTCGGGCGGGACATAGGAAATCCCATGTAATTTTTAATGGGGTCAATTATTGGCTCCCCTAATTATTTTAGAAAAAATTCTATTGAACAAATCTACGTCCATGGTAAAAACTTTAGATTTTTCGGTTAACCCGTTTGCTAGTTAGATGCTAATATATTTTTAAAAATTGTTACATTATTATCGCCTCATATTTATGAACAACAATAAAAATACCAGTTAGCTAGACATAACGTTGTCATTTTGAAATTTAGTGCTTTATTATTATCAAAAAATCGTTCAGTGAAAAGATTAAAGTTGTATTTATACAAACGAATTAAGTTAAGTTAAACTAAACTAGAGTAACAAATTCAAGAACTTATGACATTTATAATATTTACATGCTTCAATAAATTATTAATATTATTACAATAATTAATATGTTAGAAATAAACTTAAGATTTAAGAAAATTTTCTAATATTCCTACATTGACTGCTAGACAATAACCCAGACGTTCATAAAATTGTCTTCTTACATTGGCTAACTGGTAAATTGAATTTTTTTGCATTCTACAGAAATAGCACTTTTTAACTCATCTACATTAGAGTAATTTTTATCCTTGTATATCATGCTTTTTAAATGACCCCAGAGGAAGAAGTCATTTGGCGAAATATCAGGAGACCTGGCTGGCCAATTTATGGTGTGATGTAGGTCAATAACATTTCCATTAAAAGCATTGTGTAAATATTCCCAAACAGCCAGGGTATTATGTGGCGGGCAGCCATCCATTTGGTACAAAATTTCCTGATTTTCCCTGGATGCATCATTTAAAGCGGGTAAAATTTGTTCTTCGAGTAGTTTCAAATAAAATTCTACATTCAAATTTTGATTAAGAAAAAATGGTCCAATAATATGTTGTCCGAAAATCCCCGCCCAAACATTTACTTTCTGTGGATATTGTGTCCTCGTTTCGACAAATCTGTGTTGGTTTTCTTTGCTCCAGTATCGGTAATTTTG
Organism: Listronotus bonariensis; assembly: GCA_014170235.1. Lineage (NCBI taxonomy): Eukaryota > Metazoa > Arthropoda > Insecta > Coleoptera > Curculionidae > Listronotus > Listronotus bonariensis. The sequence continues at coordinate 225,238 of JACEGR010000391.1, forward strand.
ATGATCGGGTTCATTGTTTAACGTAAATGTGCACTATCAGTAAAACAAATATTTCTTAAAAATTCCCTGTCCATGTTTACCCTTTCCATCATGTCAAAACAAAATTCCTGCCGTCATATTTCATCCCCATCCCTTAGCTCTTGATGTCTTTCATATTTGTATAAAATGTATTTATGCCTTTTCAAAATATGGAGCACTATTGATTGATCTTTTCCTATGATATCCTGAAGTTTCTTTGTACTCACCTTCCCTTCATTTTCTTCCACGTGCAATAAAATTTCCAAGTCTCTAAAATCTCTTACATTTTCTTCTCTTTGATACTCCCTAGCTTCACATCTGTAGTTATTTATCACTGTGCCTTTGGTCTTAAATTTTTTGATAATCCTATCGACTGTTGATTTTCCGGATATCGGTCTATTCGGATACCGAGTAGCGAACATGTCTGACACCTTTTGGTAACTATTTCCTTGATAGTACCATTTAATCATTAATACTTTTTCTTCAGTAGTATAACTCATGGTTAATCTTTTCGCTCTACGATTTTTTGATAATAATAAAGCACTAAATTTCAAAATGACAATGTTCAGCCAATAATTGACCCCATTAAAAATTACATGGGATTTACTATGTCCCGACCAGCGATGCATCACCCGGTATAGGTTCTTTGTTTATTTTTCTAACATAATCATCTAATTTTGGATGTTGTACCCTTTCAAACTGGCCCTTTTATATATCCATCTAAATTATATGGTTCTTACTCTAGTAATCATTTAGGGTAGTTGTCATAGTACAAAACTGTCAGAAAAATTTAAATTATGCACGTTCTAAAAGTACACAAGCCTGTAGCTAAGTGGTACATAATTTTTATGCAAGACTGTCCCCGTTGAGACGTTATTCATTACGAATACTATCACATATTTTTGTTTGATGACTGACTCGTGTACAGTATAGATCAATCCATAAATACACAGTGTTGTGCATGTAGTTTTTTATCAATTTGAATTTACCGCGTAAATAATATCTATATTCGCTTACAGCGTTACCAAGTTGTTTCTGTCCGACTCACTAGTATATACTTTCTTACAAATTGTTAAACTTAAACTATTTTTTTATTAATAATTATTAAATGATCAAAAAAACTTTTTTTACTAAAAACAAATCCATTAACTGTTAATTTTTTGAAACCATCTGACAGTTTGTGTTTTTTATTAATAACTAAGAAACATATGCAAAAATATAGAATTTTCTGAAGGTACTCCTACACCACAAGAATTACCTTAACGATCCATTTTTTAAATTTATGAATATTTTTTATTACTTTAAAAAGATTTGGCAGACTTTTAAAGAACCAAATGCAGTTGTAATATGCTATGGCGCCCAGCCGCCATCTGTCAATTTCACTCTTATATTTAGTATTTGTGCAAATATTATGATCGTATCCCAAAGTTATTGTTTTTTTAATTTATCCGTTCAAAAAATTAAAAAAGGTGGGGGACATTAAAGAAATGCACTGTATGTCTAAATATTGGGTAAATATTGTTCTGTTTTATTTTTATATAAACCTGTTAAAAATAAACATTATTATTTTACCTTGTTAGTATCCCATGTTCCAATATCCATATTGTGCTTGCCAGGAACTATTGGTCCTGGAGGCATACCAGGTCCCTTTTTCTTTAGTCCCTGGTTTTGAATTGACAATTGGGGTTTTGCAGGTTGACTTGCAATGCTTGCCCATGTTGTTTTCTTCTGTTGGCCTAAGTCCTTGTTATCACTTGAAGATTTTAAATCTAAAATTTTAAGAAATAAAAAATTTGCATATTACTAAGCAGTTTATTGTTTGAAATTACAGTCAATATTGATTAATCTGTAGAGTTCATAAATGTACTGATGTTTTCAGTTTTGAACTGAAACCGTTAATTTTTAAACTTTGATGCAAAAATCATAAAATGTTTATTTATATATTTCATTATTTTATTTCTTTTAAAGTAATCATAACTTTTATTATATTGTGTAAGAGCAGAATAGTTCTTCATAATGTATAAAAGTTATAATTTTAATAAAATGTTAAATTTTTTTATTTTATTCTGGTGAAAAGCCAATAATATTTTGTTTAAATGTTCATTTATATTAAAAAACATAATTAAAGTGGTATAAGTCCTTATTTTATATTGCTTCTGTGTTATAAAAATAAAAAAAAATTGACCGTGGTGTTCATATAAAAGAAGAAAAAGATGATGGTTTAATGAAATTTAAGATGTTCCTACTATCCTACTGTTAAATGTGACAAAAAATATACACTCATGAACAAAAATATCGCATATGCTTGATTTTCTCCATAAGCTTCAGTACAAAAATGCTTTAAATTAGTATAGGAGGTAGCAACGTTTTCAAAAAAGAATTTTATGGCAGCTGATTTTTTAATATGTTCTTCTTCCTCTTCTGAATAGTCCCTGGTTTTGAAAACATTTTAAGAAACTTAATTTTCAATTTCTTGTCTTTAGATAGGTGTACCAAACATATTTTTTTTTATTGCTAGACACTTTTATCATTGCTAATTACATACAGTCGTCCCCCTTCTAACTTCTGAACCGTTCGGTATATTTTGATAAAACTTGGAACGATAATATATGACCAAGGTCTGCATTTTTGACATATCAGTGACAGCTCTAAATGTCAAGGTCACAGCTGGGCGCCAACGCAACCGCTACCGTTCGCCAGAGAGTCAATGATCTACCCGAAAGAGGAGGGTGAGCAACATATCAAAAAATCAGCCAACCTAATATTCATGTTTTTCCGACGTTATCTCCCGGGCTAAATGACCATATCTCTTTTAATAATTAGGTTATAAGGCAATACAAAAAATAAAATGTTAAAGAAGCTATAACTTTGGCGTAACCGTTGATATTTACTAGTAACAATACATCTTACAGGGATATAAAAAGGTTTTGATAAAAAAAGAATAATTTTTAATCTCTCTGTATGATATGCTGGTAAAAAGAGTAAATAAATTTGTGATGATAAATCATCAGAAATAAGTAATGGTATAATTTAATCGCATACAAGATTACTGCCTTTCAACAGCTCATCACACAGGACCATTAAAAATTATTTATTTTTGGCAAAAACTTTTAATCACCCTGTAGAATGTATTGTTAACAGTAAATAACAACGGTTACGTCAAAGTTATAGCTTCACCTTTCTTTAACATTTTCTTTTTAAATGGTCTTAATAACCTAATCATTAAAAGAGATATGGCCACTTAAATTAAAGCATTTTTGTATTGAAGCTTATGGAGAAAATCGAGCATATGCGATATTTTTGTCCATGAGTGTCTTAACTTCCGGTTTTGCCAAAAATGCCGTTAACTTTTGAGCTTAATATTTGTGAAAATTGTTGTAAGATTATTTAAACAGACGACAGTCTCAATTTTTCTTTATTTTTTTTGTATGCGTTTTTGTGTGTCCCTGAATTTATGAATGAAAACAAGATTTGTTAACCAAGATATGTACCTAAATTTTGCATAGCATGCTCAACACCTTTAAGAGTGTTGTCTGGCATGGCTTGCGTATACATGTTTTGCTGATCTCTGTAGTAATCGTCGTACTTGCGCTGCCCACCCAACTGGCTGCCCCAAGTATTGTAATCGCCATTGCTGTGAAAGTAGTTGAAAGAGGAGGGCTGGCCTGCGAAAGCAGTCGGTGTTGAGAATGTTGTTGAAGGTCCAAACATTCCTGAAAGTAGAAAAAATATATTCTCTATCTTGCATGTTAATTATTTCTTAGTAAAAACTAGTCTCCTCTTGACTGAATATGTAGATATACATTATCTTTATTTTTACCCAAGGTTTGCGAGTACGATGAAACATTAATTTTAAATGATTTTGATTTAATATGTTCTTATACACTTTTATAGATCTAATTCCATTATTATTTATGGTTTACTATGAGATTTTAAATACAGGGTGTTGAACTTTTCATTCAAAACATTATCAAACCTAATTTTTCAAAGAAAAAGTTCCCGCAACACTTTTTTATGGTCTAAAAATATGCATTTAAGTGCAGTTTATCTTTTTCTCTTAAGAGGATGCCGTAGCACGTTAAATTAGCTAAAACGCGATTCGCTACCGTTTTTTAAATATTTGTTTTGAGAAAAAGTTGCACATAGAAAAGTTTCTTAAAATGATCCAAAGATTATCGGAAAGTTAATTGATTTTTGGTAATGGTAATAATCAACACATTAAATTTCCCAAAATTACAAAACCGTAAAAATAACCAACTCTCCGATAATCTTTGGATCATTTTAAGAAACTTTTCAATATACAACTTTTTCTCCAACAAATATTTAAAAACGGCAGCGATTCGCGTTTTAGCTCATTTAACGTGCTACGGCATCCCCTTAAACTAAACAGGGTATGAAAAAAAATGAAGAGACTTAAAAGCTGTATTTTAATTTTTTCAATCTAAAGAAAGCACAACAATTTCACACACATTTACACAGTCGGTGGCGTACCGTTTTTTGTTAGAAATATTTCTAGAGTTGCCGTTCGAGACGCCACTGAACTTATTAAACGTAAAAAGGTTGGTTATAAATTACACCCCGAATGCCATAAATAACACAGTTAAATTAAAACAATATTAGGTAAAGGATATTTAAGATATTAAAAAAATAATATTTTTTTTACATGTTTAACACCTTGTATTTTTAAGGTGCTTGCCCACTTAGGCGACGCGTCGCGACGATTCAAAATTGCTCCATTTAATTATATGTAAAGCAACTCGGTGAATTTCCTCTTGACGCGACACTTCGTCTAAGGGGGCGAGCACTTTTAGAATGAGGAATCTGCGGACCCATGTTTATATACATTTTATTTCATATTTTCAATAGCCAAATCTGCCCTTAAATTTTCTTAACAACATTCCGTAACTCCCTGTATAAACGTCGTGCCAGTTTAATGCTATGAATTGAGTTTCAGTTAAGGTAAAACTTACATTGACAGAGACTACATCACAAAAAAAATTTTAAATGTTGTCAGGGAGGCTTGTGAGAAATGGAAAATAATTAAAATACTTCACGCAAATAACGGCAAAAACTGAACATACAACTTAGGGAAGTACTTTGTATACCTCCTACTTTTTACAAGATATTCAAATATGCACCATTGTATAACATCCATACAACAACTACTTTTATCTAGTAATACAAAATATTGACAAAAATACCGGGTGGTGCATCGCCAGACTGGCCATGAGAAATCCCAGGTAAATTTTGATACCTTTAAATATTGGCTCTTCTATTAGTTTTTCAACAAAATTGTATTAGACTATTTTAAAGACGTGGATAAGATAAACTTACACACTAAATTTTGTTATTTTCTAATAAGCACACCATAATAATTACACCAGTAATAAATAAAATTTTTAGCTGACGTTTTACTTTCTATTATTGCTGAATATATTGCGAATGTATTAGGTATGCAACAATTTAAAAGTTTTTTTTAATATCCCTTAATTGGCTTATTAGAAAATAACGGAATTTAGTGTATAAGCTTATCTTATCAATGTGTTTAATATACACATACATATACATTTTTCGACACTACCCAAAATCATCATATTAAAAGAAAGTTTAATTTTTCTTATATCTAGTAAATATTACGTTTTGCACAAACAACAAGTGACTTTGGTATCCAATAAACTACTCACGAAAATGGTACAAAACAAAAATACGTATTAATTTAAAAAGTGTACAACTAACTGTTATTTTGATAACTATAAGATATACCATCCATGGAGTATGAGTCGTGTGGGTAGCCGCCTAAAAAGTCATGTCTGTTCCATTGGACCACGTCCCGTCGCCTACTCCATAAGCTTGATAAGGATATGTCCCTCCGCTGCCATAGTAACCTAAAATTTAATGCATCACAATTAAGCAACATATTTTTTTGGTAATAATTTTTTATGGTGTCAGAAAACTTTTGGAATTTCGTCATGTTGGTCCATCTGTGAAAGTGTCTCACTCTTTGTTTTTTTAATTATTTTTTTATGGATTATGAAAAAGGTTTTTCTACATAGTTTGTCCTATAGTAGTAAAATATAATAATGTTTGCCTAACAGTATTATCTACAGTGTGTCTTCATAAGTTGGTGTCATATTAGTACAGGCAAATTGTATGTTAAGGTAGAGCAAATTAGAGACAAGCTATTTTTTTTTTAATGTGTCGGAAAGAGTATCAAGATTACCATACTAAAAGTCTACCACAATCGCATGAATCCAAATATAAAAAAAATGGCCGCCATCTTCTTTATTTTTTATTTTATTACTTTTTTATTTATGCATTTACAAAAAACTACAAAGACACTTTATTTTTAGAGCCTAAAAAGACGCATCTCTTGTTATTAAAATCCAAATTATAGCTCTTAACCTAAATGAGACATTTTCCTTTTCCAAAAACAAATTTAACCCAAAGTAACATTTTGAATTCATCCTATTGGTTACAGAAAGTAAGTTTTTTGTTCAACTAACAGTTCAAAAATGACATTAGTACAAGTAATCCCACAACATTGGCCACTCTAAGCGCCTATGCCGAACTTTTTGAAATTCCGTCCATACGCACTTTATTTGCACAAAAATATCGTTTTAGTAGATTTGTGGATGCTACTTTTTGTTGTCTTGAAGGGAACTAGTTCACCATTGTCACTTTTATCCTTGTAACTTTTTATATACCCAACCTCATGCCATAGGATCCATGTAATTACTGAGAAAGTCTTACAGCTTTAAAATTAATAAATAATATATAAATCATTAAAGTTGGTTTAAAATTTCCTTTTTAAATCACTACTTAGTTTTTGTGAACACTTAAAATTGTGGTGTTTTGAGGTGTCCTCTTTTCATAACATTTACTTATACCAAGTCTCATTTTGATATGTCCAATACTTTAGAAGTTATGGTTTGTTGACACCGGGTATTAAAGAGTAATGAAAAGTTTTCAAAAAAAAGTAAAACTTTAAGTAGGATCCAAAACTAAATAGGTAGACATAACTTTTGATTTTAGAGAACTTTTCTTCTTAAGATTTTGTAACATTTTTTAAAATAAGGGTATTTTAGTCTTAACCAGTTTTCACTTTTTTGGCTTACCCTATATCTTTCTGACATTTAACTAAAAATTAATTAACCCTAATCTAGCAGTTTTAATGTCTAAACAATAAAGGACTCTATCTTTTTCGATAAAATTTATATTTATTGAGATATTAGCCAAATTGGAAATATTTAAGATGGCCGCCATTTTTTTCTTAAATGCCATTTAATCAAGGAAGACTTTTGGCATATTATGGTACAACTCACTATGTGTCTAGCTGTCCACAATTTTTTTATCTTACCCTATTGTAAGCTGCTATGTTTATTGTACTATAGTAGTTTGTCTAGAAATGCCACAACAAAATAATCGAAAGGTGGCCAATGTTAAGGTATTTCTTGTACCTAGTAAGGTAATTTCTGAAGTGATAGTTTAAAAAGTAACAGATTTTTTTAACCAATAAGATGAAGTTAAAAAAGTTTTTGGTGTTTAGCATTTTGCAAAAGTAAAATATAGCACTTTAAGTTCATCTTAAATTAATTTTAAATTATTTTTAATACACCATTATCTTAAAACACTGTAACTTTTTAACTTTGAAAGCTATAATTACTTTTTTATTACCAAAAGATGCGTCCTTTTAAGCTCTAAAAATGAAGTATCTATATAATTTTTAGTAAATGCATAAATAAAAAGTAATTTCATAACATTAAAAAAAAACAAGATGGCGGCCATTTTTTTATATTTAGAATCGTGCGATCGTGGTAGTATGGTAATCTATAGACTCTTTTCTACACATAAAAAAAAAGAATAGCTTGTCTCTAATTTGTTCCAACTTACCTTTTATAAACAGGTATGTTTCCTGTACTATATGGAAAAAAAATTATTCGCAACTTAAAAAAATAATACTTTCGCATGGTCCAAAACCGAAAAGCAACCATCAAATATCAAATTTTATCAGTCATCTACATGGTTTGTCCCGAAATTTAATTTTTGCTAAAGAGTAAAGTGCCTATATTTTTGCTAATATCTAATAGATATTTAGAATTAAAAATGATTTTAAATATGCAAACTTGTTTATTTACAAGAAAATACGTGTTATTATTTTAACGACGCAAATAAAAGTTTGTTAATTATTGCAATACATTTATTGAAAATAAATTTTATAGGATGATTCTAATTAAACTTTTTAAATTTAATGTTATAAAAATAAGAACAATGTACTAATGAACTAATGTACAATTTGAAATTTTCACCACTATCAACGAAAAAATAAAGTTAAAAAAATCTTGTAAATAGATAAGCTTGCAATTTGGAAAGATATTTTTAATTCTAAATATCTTTTCTTAACAAAAATTTACGATATTTGCAAAAACGCAGAGGTACTTTACTGTTAATTAAGCAAAAATTACATTTTTAGCCAAACTTCGTGACTGATACAATTTGATATCTAATGGTTGCCTTTAGGTTTTGGATCATGCAGAACTTTTTATAAAGAATAACAATTTTGGGGGTGTCCGGTAATCAATGGTACACAAAGAAATCACAGATTTCTTCTGCCAAAATATTATGATTTAACCAAACACACCTACATCAAACATACAAATTCACCAATCAGAACACGTTTCGCAATTCGCAAGCTTATGAACTAAGCTTTAAATGCAAATATATTAAAACCGGTTGCTCAGAGTCATTCTTACAAAGTAAATTTTTTTCTGTAAAAATCATAGGTGAGTATACTAGTTTACTTAAATCAGTGTTTCTTAACCTGTGGTCCCCAGACCCCTGGGGGTCCGCGAGAATGTGTTAGGGGTCCGCGGTCTTATCTGTGGACGTTTGAATTAATAAATAAATGTCAGCGGCCATGCACGCACCGGTAAACACTTTAATAAATTGTCCTAATTTAACTGTTTTTTTATTAAGGGGGTCCTAGAAATTGTGCTTGATTTTCTAGGGGTCCGGGGACTGAAAAAGGTTAAGAAACGCTGACTTAGATACGAACAGAGTTGCACAAAAAAATTGGGACGTTTTAGAAAAATTTAAATAGGGCAGTAAGTAAGCGACCCTCTAAAAATTAATATCAGATCTAAAAAGCTCATGTCAAAAAACTTTAAAGATGCCAAGTTTTATTAAAATATTCAGTATTAAAAATTATCAAAATAAATTTAAAATGTTTTTTTTTCACTTTGACACCCCCGTCTTTATTATCAACTTTTGGATATATGTAGGTATGTTTGGTTAAACCTATGCTGCCGTGATTAGCAGAAACGCCGTATCTGCACTTCGGGTCAATTTTTGTTTTTTTAAATCAATAAGTTTAAAATTGCATTATTTTCTTGCCAAATTAGTAAAAACGCCCAATTTTACGTAAAAACTCTAAAATGCAATATCTAAAACGAAAATCAAAATCTGTTATAATATAAAACAGCTCAGGATAAACGCCATATCTACTGGCTGTTTAACAAAAATACTGCATCTAAATTGCAAGTGATCCATTTGTCCTAAGCACACATCAGCTGCCGCGTTTTAAAAAATGATGCGGTAAAAAAAAGGTTTTAGAAAATCGTTTGGTACGGCTGGACAATTTACTTTAAACACGATTTACTTCGTTTCAACTTTTTGCACATACGGCGTTTTTGCTAATCACGGCAGTATGGTGACCTAGTTAAACCCTTATATTTTGGCATAAGGAATCTGCAGTTATTCTGTGTACCATTAATTAGCGGACACCCCGTATAATAATCTACTATAAACTAACTAGACTAAAAATGCTAGATCTATATTACACTTATTTTTGTCCGCAATCCTTATATCCTGAATGACTGCTAATAGTCAGTTTTTAGTTACAGAAATTAAAAAAAAACTTTATTTAGTGGGTGTGTATTATAAAAGTAACATATCCTAAAGGACTTAGCAAGAAATCTTAAGTGATTTCGACCATTTTTTGCCCATTAATGTTGTATAATTTAACATTACCACAGCATATTTTCAATTTGTAGACATGTTTCTAAAGAGTTCACTCTTTTCTGCTAAAATAAATTGCGCAAAAAGTATTTAAAAAGCTTACCTCTAAAATGACAAGAAAAAAATAGATGCTCCATTTCCGTAATATTGACGACGAATTATCAATTAAACTAAAACAACTTTAGTTAAAATAAGTTTAATTTGGGTCTGCATTTAAATGCATTGGGCGCATTCAGGAGTACTCGGCCGCTTTACCGCTTAGTTTTACAAGTGTCATAATTGTCAATTTAAACCAATAGGATGGCTTTATTTAGACAGTTTTGACATTCCGCTTACCCAGTGGTTACGGCTGAGTACTCCTGAATGCGCCCATTGTGTCAAAAAGTGCGAAAATTAAAAAATAATAAGACCCATTATCCTTAATTTTACTTAAATATTAGTAAGGTGGATATTTCAGTTTCAGATAATTGATTAGTTTAGGAAATAATAATAAGGAAAGTAAACATACAGATTCACTTTGGCGACCCAAGTACAAGTCTCGACCTGAGAAGAATTTTCTTTTTAAAAGCAGTAGTTTGTAACCCAACAGTAGTTATCTACAATAAAAAGTTTTTTTTTGTCTAGAACTGCACATATATTACCTGCTGTGCTCATATTGTAAAGGTCGGTGGCACTTGAAATCGGAACTGATGCACCGTAGGCTGTGTGGGCTGCAGAATTTTGCTGCTGTGTCCTCCATGGTTCAAATTCTTCTGACCCTGTGGCTCCTTCAGCAGTCCCTATTTGTTCTTTTGATCCATTGGACACTAAAAAATATATATAAAATGTCACATTTAGATACTCAGTGGCTAGTAGCATTTTTGGGATCTTGACGATCTGGCGCAGTCAACAAATCGATGCGTTTACTAGCATGTGTATTTTAAAAGCCATGGCCAAAAATGATACTGGCTCACCGTCCCTCACCGAACTTCGAACGGGAAAGCCAGAAAGCGTTCATAAACTCTGCCTATTAGTCCGTTGGCGCACGAGCGTCTATCACGGTAACTCGGCTGCTAATAAAGATAATGAACTTTACAACCCCTTTTTTAAAGCTCTAAGGCTAAGAATGTATATTAAGAAACTTTATAAAAAGTGACAATCTCCATTTTCTTTTTATTTTTTAATTATACATATGGTATGACAAGGAAACAACTAACCCAGGTGTCTCTTGCCGTTTCTGATGAAACTGCAATATGTTTTAGTACATCAAAAAACAAAAAACATGTATTCTTTTTATTGGCCATTAAACACTTTTAAGGGGTGAAATGCACCCTGAAATCTCCCCTCCTTAAATTGTTTTTTTTCAAATATCTTTAAAAAAAAATGAAAAATACTGATAGAAATTTTAATAAATAAAATTATGGTTTTGATTTCGTGAAGTTATCTCAATTCATTCTTATGATATTTGAAAAAAAAAAACATATTGTTACAGACTTTCAAAAATGTGTTTAGGTTATAGAATTTTAGAGAGTTAGGATCATTTAATTTAGTTTGTTAATTTATTTAAATAATTTACCTTAATTTTTCCAAGTTCTTTCATCACTTTCGAAGGTTTCCGAAAACGCCCGAATTATCTATTAATAACTTTTATGCCATCATGTACTATGGAATTTTCACGATATTTCTCGAATATTCTAGATCATTCTTTACTCTTCCACCATACTATAAAAGGGCGACGGGAAACCTCGGATCAGTTAGTACATATTCGACTTTTGTGCTGTAAACTTCGAGACATTGACAATTTACGATTTTGCCGTTATTGTAACCATAGTTACGTTACATTGTTAATAAAGGTATAAAAACGAAGGTACGTGTTTTTATACGAGGTGTTTTGGAACAATATTCAAGACTGGATTTCACCCCTTAAAAGTGTTCAATGACTGATTAAAAAAAAACGTGTCTCTTATTTTTTTATGTACTAGGACATCAGTTTCATCAAAATCGGCGAGGGGCTGGGATAGTTTTTTTGTCAGTACTCCATAAATAAACATTTTCAGATCTTACTTAATAATAAAACTTAATATTTACTCTGTATTTAACGATTTATCGCAACGGTTCATTTTTACAGATGGTTTCAAAAGTTTGAGGTATCCCGTTAATAGTTAGGGTTATAATATATTCTGTATCCAATATTTTATTTTTTTACAACTTAAAATGTGTATATGGCTCAAAATCACCAAGGTGTTAAATTTCAAGATTGATTTGGGCTAAAAAAATGCAAGCTAAAACAATAATAAGTAGTTTAAACTGTAAATTAGCTTGTATTAAAAAAATCCAAATACGCAAGCATATAATTTTGTACTTTTCTGGTAATTTCGTTTTTTTAACAGAATTTTCGCTTTAAGGAGTATTTTCGGAAACGTTTTTCTAAATTTAAGAAAATGTTAAAAAATAGTTCTAAATATATATAGTTTTTTTTTTCATTTAGGCTGTAAAATAGGTCAATATAATATAATAATAAATTTACAAATTTATAAATTATACATACGAAATTTTTTAAAACCATAATATAAGTGGAAAAGTTACTTTATATATGTGTATAATTAAAGAAATACAAAAATATTGACAAAATTTATAATTAAATTAGCTTTACATGCACTAAATTATAATGTTTTTATGAGACTATGATGTTTTAGTAATCTAAAAATGTATGTGTTTAACATTCTAATACTATTTAGCACAGGAAATGAAGCTCTAAAAAAGGTTAAACCTGGCAATTCTTTAGTCCTGCATGAATTGACTTGAAATTTTAACAGAAGGTAGAGAATAGCCCAAAGATTAAAACCTATATCCAATCGAAGGGCGCTAAAACCCTGAAGGTGGATGTCACCCCCTGGGGGTCAAATTATTTTATTACATTTTAACAACAGAAATCGATTGAAAAAGTAATATTAAGCAAAAATGTTTTATACATTGTTTTTACAATACTAATATTTTTCAAGTTATTTGCGATTGAAGGTAACTATTTTTCGACGCAAAAATTGAACGTTTAAAGGGGTTTTTCGCTAATAACTCGAAAAGTATGCATTTAATTAAAAAAGTGTACAAAGCAAAATTGTATGTTTTAAAAAGTTCTTGTTATAATTTTTCTACGACTCATTACAAACTGAGATACGCAGTGTTAATTGATAGCTTTATTCCGTCAAATCAAAAATTTAATAGATTCAAAGTCAAATAACGGAAAAATTCTGCATTTTCCGGGAAAAAATTATTAAACCTTTTTTAAAGTACATAATCAGACTTTAAAAAAAAGAAAAAATTGTATCTTAAAAATTGAGCAAGTTATGATAAAAATAATGTCAGTAACTAATTTTTTCTACGAAAAAATCAATAAAACAACGCTCTAACTACCCCCTAATTAAAGTTGATCTTTAATCGTTTACAATTCTCTTAATTTATGTATTGGTAATACGTCTAAGAAGTTTTAGCAATTTAAAATGTCTAATTTCAAAAATATTATGTAGATTTTTATGCTCTAAAGTGGCCTACTTGAATTTTTCGAAGAAAAGTTAATTGTTTTTTTAACGTATCTCCTCTGTTTTTAGTGATAAAAAGTTTTTTTAAAGTTTTTTGTTTGTAGGGTTTTTTAAGGGCTACAACGCTCTATAAGTAAGATTCCTCTGGTTTTTAAATTGGGTGAGTTTAAAGGGCTCGAAAAGGGAGCTACTCGTTCGTAAATAGAGGGTTTTAAAGGACTACATCTCGCCAAATATTCACTGTACAGAAAACCTACGCACAAAAAAATTTTGTCATTAAAAAACCTGCAATTTAAATTTTCATAATTTATTTTAATTTCCAGTATTTTCGGAGTTATTTAGAAAAAAGGGTGACAAATATGAAATTGTAAATAATCGTTTTTCACTTTAAGCCCAAATTTTCCTGAAGTTTTTAAAGTTGGTCACCCTTCTTAGATGTATAAATATTACCTGTATAAAGAGAACTGCAAAAGAATTAACGTCAATTTTAATTAGGGGGTAATTAGGGGCTTGTCTTATTTGATTTTTAGTAGAAAAAATTAAATACTAACCCTATTTTTATCATAACTTACGCAATTTTTATGCTAGAAACTCTTTCTTTTTTAAAAAGAATGACCTCGTTAGGTACTTCAAAGAAGATTCTATGAGTTTTCTTTAAAATATGCAGCATTTTCCCGTTATTTTACTTTAAATCTATCAAATTTTACATTTAAGGAAAAACTAACCATTAACACGCCGTATCTTGTTTGTATTGGTCGTATAATAATTACAATAAACAATTTTGTTTTTTTTTAAACCTACAATTTTGCTTTATATAATTTTTTTATTAAAATGCATAGGTTTCGAGTTATTTGCGAAAACCCCATTAAAAACGTCGTTTTTGTCGAAAAATTATTACTTTTAATCGCGAATAACTTGAAAAGTATTAGTTTTACGAAAAAAACATAAGGAACATTTTTAGCTTGGAATTACTTTTCCAATCGATTTCTGTTGGTAAAATGTAATAAAAATTTACATTCCCTAGGGGGTGGCAACCACCCTCAGGGTTTTGGCGCCGTTCTGTTCGATAAAGGTTTCATTTCCTGTACTAATTACCAAAGTGACCCGAGTCCCGGAATGGTAAATTCAATTTTGTAAGAAATAAATAAATTTAAATGTACTTTAAAAATATTTTTTGCCTTCTTTACATCATTTGTAATAATTGCTTCTATCTGACAACAAAGTCTATAAATAGTTTGATAAAAGAAGATAAAATTTTGCCATTTACACGAGATTGTCAACCTGACCTCTACATCCTTCTATGCCATCCAGGGGGTATTTGCCATCAATAGGTTTACTACAAGACCAAGTAGATTTTTTTATTTAGTTGAATTCTTAAAATTAATGTTTTTATTACCCTTTTCGCGATCCTCGAGTAGTGCGATTCACGTTTACGTAGAAGTCTACATAGACTTTCCGGGTAGGCGGCTGAAGTAGTCGTACGGGCGTTGCTGTACGCTTGGAGATCGAGAAAAGATTCCTAAAGCCTGAGGTTTTTACGTTTTGGTGTTAAATCCATGGTGTCTTCGTATGATCGAGGAGGTGCGCATGCCTTGCGGAGAATCGTCAGTGGTGAAAGTGACGGTTATTTGCGATACCAGTAGCAGCCTAGCAACTTATGCATGTTCAGAAGTTCATCGCTGTTGTTAATTGTTTGAAGTGTTTCTTATTCATATGCTAGGAAAGTCTGGGAGTTTCGAGCTCGTTGATCCAGATTTTCCACGGACATAGCCGGGAAAGCTTATGAGCAATAGCTTATATGACCGAACGGGAGAACTGGCGAATTGACGTAGTATCAGAGCCATAAAACAAGGAGATAGATAAGGGATTTTTTCTTATTCTTCTGTCTTACAGCTGCTAACAAGCTTGTCTAACAGCTGACGTCATAATAATGTGAATTGAAATAATTAATAGTTTAAAAAACTAAAAAACACGCTTTTATATGCAACCGAACTAAAAATTAGAAAATAATTTTTCATTAAAAAAATATTGTCATTTCATAGTAAAAAGCGTGGGGTGCATTTTACTATTTTTTCATAACTTTTCCATCATAGATATTGGCAAATATAATAATTATAACATTTAATATATTAAGCACCCCACGCTTTTTACTATGAAATGACAATATTTTTTTAATGAAAAATTATTTTCTAATTTTTAGTTCGGTTGCATATAAAAGCGTGTTTTTTAGTTTTTTAAACTATTAATTATTTTTCATTTTTTAGTTCGTTATATCAATTAACTTTGCTACTCTTGACAAAATGGCGAAAAATTTTTTAGTGAACAAGAGTAGCAAAGTTTGGAATGTTGCCAACAGATGGCAACCCACTAAAAATTTTTTCGCCATTGAGTAGCAAAGTTTGGAATTTTGCCAACAGATGGCAACCCATATTTTGTTTTTATAATATAATGGAATTTCTTTTTCCTGGCGATCCAAAGCAGGATAACGGGATACTGTTTGCAGATTATTGCATTGTCATGGGTCCTTAATACGTGTGCAAAGTTTCAAAGAAATCGAATAGCTGGAAGTTGGTTAAAATTAGGCTCAAAGATTCCGTTACAAACATAGCCAGATAGTTACAACCCAAGTTAATAAAAGCGTGTTAATAAAAGCGCTTACCACCAATGAAAAATGACATTAAAAAAAATAATAGTATAAACTAAAGAATGGTAACTCCAGTTTTAAAAGAAAAAAAAAGAAAATGAATCCTTTACTTGGTTTCCCACACATACTATTATTATTGTTATTAATATTTATTTAGTCAATTTTGTTTGACTTTTAATTTCAAATTCGGCTATTTTTCCCCCTCTTTGTTTTTTCAACCTGTTACACAGTGGTTAGACCTCTCCCAAGGCCGCTAACAACCGCTGTGAGCTGCTGTAAGATTGACGTCATTGATTTGCCAAAAAATAAAAGTGCTTACAGCTGCTGTAAGCAGCTAACAAAGAAAATATCCCTATAGATAATGTTTTTATAAAAATGTTAGATTGGTGTATTTACGGTATTAGAATTATTATGTTCGGAAACGTTCCCTGAATGAGCGTTCTTGAGATGACGATTTCAAATTTACGCTCAATTTTTTTTTTACAGCGGCCATCTTAAAAACTATCTGGTAAGGTAAATGTAAAATATTTAGGGTATTTTTGGTAAACAATACGTTAAAAGGTGTTTTCTTTCATTATTTTAAGCTAATAAACGCATTCCCGGGATGACAATGTTTTGATGTACGCTTAGTAATTAACGAATTAAAAAGTAAATATCATCTAATTAAAATTTATTAAGTGTACAATACTCTAACAGCCGATTATATTTTGGTTTTCCTTTACTACGGAGCTCTCGCACCTAATAGTTGCGGTCACCATATATTATTTAAGACCAATCAGAAGTAAGTTCACCGAATGATGGATAAATGTTCGGATGACAAATTTTTGCAAAATTCTGCTAATTTATTATATTTTTTTAAATTGTCTACAATCTAGTAAATTATAAAAAAATGCCAGTAATAAGTAATAGAAAATGTTTAATTTCGATAAATTAATATATTTTTTAAAACTTTGTTTTTACAGATTGTAATTTGGGACGCGTTTACGAATTGATTTTTTTTGTGTACGTAGTTTTAAATATTATAACATATAACAAATTTTTGGCGTAGATTGTGTAGTGGCGAGATAGAACAAATAAATTTTAATATTTTACTATATTCACTTTGTCAATAAAAATACGTTTGATAAAATTTATTTGCTTCAGAATCCAATTTCCCAGCTTGGTGGTTCCTGACAATAACACTTTTAAAATACAGGGTGTCCAGTAACTCAACCGACAAACTTTAAGGGGTGACAATGAAAAATAAGAAAAAAACTTTATATGAACATTATGTCCTAAACGTCTTGGTTTTTAAACTACAGCGTGTTGAATTTTTTTTTTTTATTTGTCAAAAAATGTCTTCTGATGCATAGGAAATGTTTTCCGAATTTTTTAAAAATATTTTTATTGGTATAAAAATTATAATAAAAAAACGATAATTTTTAAAAATTTTGACACCAGAAATAAGACGTTTATGACATATGTTCATATATAAGTTTTTTTTCTTATTTTTCATTGTAGAATTACCCCTTAAAGTTTGTTGGTTAAGTTACTGGACACCCTGTATAGATAAGCATTTATTAATAATAATAATAATAATAATAATAAACAAATCTTTATTTCAAAATTACATAAAGCTTACATAAAATGAAATAGTGTCAAAATAAAAAGAAAAGAAAACAAAACCAAATTAGCTAATTGTTAGTAATTTTCAAAAAGTATTCGTTCAAGTTATAAGGTTCAATATCCACTAATATTTTAAACACAGTTTTTTTAAATTTACTTAAATTGTCTATTTGTTTTATGCGAATAGGTAAACTATTATAAAAACGTATACAATTATAATATGCACCATTCTCATACATCGTTAATCGGTGTCTCGGAAAGCTATAGTTTAATGTTCGTGTGTTATAAACAGTTTGAGACTCACTACTTCTAAATAAAGATATGTTTTTACGAAAAACAATATACACTCCTGTATATAAACTGCAGCGACGGTGAGAAGACCATTTTCTTTAAATTTATTTCTACAGCTTTCTCTAAATTTAAGTCCTAGGATCGTTCTTAAAGCCCTCTTTTGACAGACAAATAGCCTTTCCACATCACCACAGCTACCATACAGAATAATACCGTATCTAATATGAGATTCAAAGTTAGCATAATAGATCATCTTTTTGTCTCAAAATCAACATATTTACATAATATTCTAAAAGTGTAACATACCTTACTTAACTTATTTACTACAAATTCGACATGTTGATGCCACGATAGGTTGCAATCCAATACCATCCCCAAAAACCGAGCAGTTTGCTCTAAATTTACATTTGTATTATTAAAACTTATTGTGTCAGGATTCTGTAGTCTAGATTGCTTTGTTTTAAATAAAATTAAGTTAGTTTTTTCGTTGTTTAAAATTAATTTATTCTTTGTAAACCACAGAGCTGCTTTGGCCATTATCAATTTAGACTTTTCGATGAGGGCCGGTAAACCTAAGGCAGTTACCAAAAAGTTAGTGTCATCAGCGTAATTTGTAATTGTACAGTTTGTATTGAATGAATACAATTCGGTTATGTCATTTATATATATTACAAATAATAGAGGCCCTAAAACACTTCCCTGTGGTACACCTGATTTTACTTCAGTCTGTCCTGAAGTGACTCTATTCGGACCTTTACCCAACACCACCCTTTGATACCTCCGAGAAAGATATGAAGTGATCCACTTTAAAGCAGTTCCTCTAATACCATACAACTCCAATTTTTCAAGTAAAATACTGTAATCTAAAGTATCGTAAGCTTTTGATAGGTCAAGGAACAACCCTAAAGGGATCCCTCCATCTTCAAGAGCCCTCAATATATCCTCACTAAACTGAAATGTTGCCGTAAGTGTTGACCTGCCCTTTAAATATGCGTGCTGAATCTTATTTATTATATTATGTTCTAGCATAAAATCCATTATGCGATCACTCATTATGCCCTCAAGAATTTTTGAAAAAGATGGTAATAAACTAATTGGCCGGTAATTCTCAAGTTTTGACTCGTCACCCTTTTTAAAAACTGGAACTATGAGAGCCATCTTTAGTCTATCTGGGAATATGCCGAATTTAAGAGAATTATTAAATATATGAACAATTGGTTTAATAATTACTGAAATTACATACTTAATTATTGAGGTTGAGATTTCATCATATCCGCTACTAAACTTATTTTTAAGCTTTTTAACTTTATTAAATATTTCTTTCGAGTCTACAGGTTTAATGGAGATGGTACTATTATTACGCTGAATAGACGAAGTAAAAGGAATGTTATCCAATTTTTCTAGGAGATCAGTAGTGGACTTACAAAAAAGTTACTGAAATTGTTTGCTATGTTAGCTCTATCTCCCTCAACTTTAATATCAGTGTTGGTAACTTTTCCCTTTACCTCATTAACAATGGCCCATGCACATTTTGTTTTGTTATCTGATAGCCTAAGACGATTTGCATAGTATCTTTTTCTACAATTTACCAAAAGATTATCATATTCTTTTTCTTAACAATGTACATATTCTTATATCTATTGGATACATTTTTAAGGACATAAAGAACATCCAGTTGTCTTTTGCACTCCTTTACCTCTGGATCATTTTGTCGATATTTTGATTTATTTAAATTTTTTATAGGAACTTTTTTAACTGGAAAACAGTCGTTAAAGTCTGCTAAGAAAAATTTCATAAATATATCCCATTGCTCATTTACTTGAACATTATTAAGTCTATATATAGCTTCCCAGTTTCTGGCTAAAAGTTTATTTTTAAATTTTTTCTTATTTACAGCATTAAAGCTTCGTTTTTCTACAAAATTAGCGGTTTTGTTTTCCAAGTAAATGGACAATTTTTGCGCAGTGTGATCAGATATATGAGAGTGCAAGACCTGAGAGATATAATCGCCATTAAAATCTGTTAAAATATTGTCAATACATGTGCTACTGTTATGTGTTATTCTTGTAGGTGATTTGATAACGTGTTTTACATTAAATGAAGCAATAATTGCTAACAGATCTGAAACTTTTTTATTGGACGCTAAAAAGTCAAGATTAAAATCACCTGCAACAATAGTAACACTGTTGTCATCTATGCATAACGACAACACTTCCTCAATTTTATTAAAAAATTGATTTATATCGCCACTGGGCGGTCTATATATACAAACTATAATAATTTTTTTATTTTTTACCAAAAAGTCACAGCCACAACACTCAAAGATGCCTTCCACACTAATGGAGTTTATGTCCTTTCTACTTTTGCACCGAATATTGTTATTTACATAAATTGCACTTCCCCCATGTGTGTTCTCGTTTTCCCTGCAGAAACTGCTAACCAGCTTATAGCCCTCTATCCCATAATTAGCTAATTGTGTAGTTGTTTTCCAATGCTCTGTTATACAAAAAGCGTGACAGTTTGGATGTTCGCCAAGCAGATCTTCAACTAAGTTGACACTGTTTCCAATTGATTGTACATTTTGATGAATTATAGTTATGTTTTCATTCTTGTCTGTCTTGGGTACACTTATTATGGTATCGGGTATATCTTTAATTTGCTTACTTAAGCTAAAAAAGATGATGATGTTTCTTCGTAGTTTACATTTAACCTTGCTCTATCTAATTTTCGTTTATAAGTTGGGCATAGGGGGTCTCGTGCTGAATGACACCTTTCTTTGAATCCCATCAACCGGCAATTTGGACAATCCATTTCTACTACTACACAGTCCTTACTGAAATGTTCACCACCACACTTATGACAGCATTCTTTATTGCTACAGTATTTGGCTACATGTCCAAAACCGCAGCATTTAAAACACATAGTAAGGGGCAAATATTCTTTTACATAAATCGTGACAAGATCAAAATTTATTTTTTCCCTTTTAGGAAACACTTTGCTATTTTTGGAGGTGCTCTTAAAACCCAGTTTTCCTTGTTAGGATTTCTACAAGTTTTCTTGGTTATGACTTCTATTTGGGTGGCTTCATCTGGAGATATTACATTTTGTATATCTGGATTTTGCTGTATCAATTCTGCAATAAATTCATTGTTCTCGTAGCCCTTTTCTATCCCAGTTACCATAAACATAGGTTCCGTCTTATTTAGTTCTTTAATGTTCATGTCCTGTTTGGTTTCAAGAACTTTTCTTAAATTTTCTTGTTGTTTTTTGTTGTGGCTTTCTATGATTACTGCACCACTTTTAATTTGTCTGACATTCTTAAAGCCATGTAGATCTGAACCTTTGACATCTTCCTTAAGTTTTTGCATAGTTTTTTTAGGGTCATTATTATCCGGTATTCTTACAATTGTCTCTAACCTATTTGATGAAGGGGGTGTTGTCCATGGTAAATTTGGCTGTTCAATGACATTTCGAACTTGTTTTACAATTTTTCCGGTAGCTACAGACGCATATGTTGATTTTGAGGGGACCTTGTTTTGAGCACTTTTAAGCATAATGTTTTCGTTAGCAAGAACACCATTATTGTGTATCAGTTTAGTAAGATTTTTAGTAATATAACAGTTGATGCTCTTATGGCGCTTTGTTCTTTTCTAGTAAACAATATTTGTTCACCCTGTTCATTGCTTATTGATGTCTCAATATCATCTAGGGCCTTTATAATGACATCTAGGTAACACTCTTGATTCACGGGATATAGTATGTCATTTTGATTATCTCTGTTTTCATTATCGTTAAGATTTGGTAATTCATTGTTATTTTCGCATTGTCGTTTGTGGCTTCTATCTATGTCTGGGCTGGTTTCTGATCTCTGTCTTTTATTACCTTTGTCATCTATGTATTCTACCTTTTTATCTTTAATTTGCTGGATGTCTTTGGTTGGAGTACGAGAGATTGATTTTTTAGCTTTGAATACATCTTCCGGGGTTGCAAATAAATCATCACAATTTTTGGCATTTACATTTTTTGCAGCACCCTGTATACAATATTCCTTATCAGTTTTACCTGGGTACGTTTTGAGTAAAGGCATATTTTTATCAGAAAATAAAGTATTAATATCTGATTTTGGAATTTCAATTGAAAAACTTCTTGGTTTTTGCTTCAAGGTTTTATTTAAATCCCTTTTTTTTTGTTCCTCATGATTATTACCATCACTATCAATATCCATTCTACCTAAACTTTTTGCACAAATTCACAAAACTTATCACAGATAAACTTTATTTCACGCAAATATAAACAGTTTTTTTTTACGATAATCGCAACGATTTTTTATAAACACGTCCGTTCTCTCGGATGTATGAAATACTACTAATTAATTCCAAATAACAAATAGTTACATATAAAACCCAAAAGGGTGTGAAACCATGTCATACAATAATGTGGTAATATATTATCTTAATTACTACACCTACCTAGTAACTTTTTATCCTCATCATCAAAATATTCACTTAGTGTGTAAAATGATTTTGTTAACAGATATTTCTTAATACACTTTTTTAGTTCACTCTCTGAGAGTAGCCTAACTGATTCAGGAAATGAATTAAAAATTTTTATTACTGAAAATTTGACATTTTTCTGAATGTATGAAAAATTGCATTTATCACATTAGAGCTTGCCGCCCTTATATCGAGTGTCATGATCATGACTAAGGTGACACTCGGCAAACAAATCCAAGTTACCCCTAACAAACAAGACTGAATCCAAAATGTAAAGATTTATAACAGTTAAGATTTTTTGTCAACAAATACTTCTCGACAGCTCTCTGTTTCATTCCATAGATATTTCTAACACAACGCTTCTGCAGCACCATAACTCTGTCAATTCTTGAAGAATTTCCCCAAAATACCAACCCATACTTAAGCCGACTCTGTATATATGCATGGTATGCTGTAATAGCAGCATCCACATCAACATTCTTAGCAATAACTCCCAAAGCATAGGCAAATCTGGCAACCCCCAAAGCAACCTCCTTGATATGAGCTTCCCAGTGCAGTCTACAATCCAAGTTCACACCCAGAAACCGAACTGTATCAGACGACACCAACTCCTGCTCACGAAAGTTAGTTCTTATTGTATTTTTTGTTTTGTTTCCAAACTGAACTATTTGAGTTTTTGTTATATTTAATAGCAAATCATTTTCAGCAAAATATTCGTTAAGTTGATCCAAAGAATTAGTAATATTTGTCAACAAAAGCTCATCATTTGCTTCACTAAATATTAAAGTGGTGTCATCTGCATATAGCACCACATGATCAGGTGATATTCCCGGCAATTCGTTGGTGTATAAAATGTATAAGAGTGGTCCTAGGACAGAGCCCTGAGGAACTCCCCTTTTAAGAATACCTTATTGGATTTTAAAAGATTACCAACCTCATCACGCTCAACAACTTGCTGGGATCTATCAGTCAAATATGATTTTATTAGTTGCAGAGCCATGCCTCTGATACCATATAAATCCAATTTTCTACACAATATTTCATGGTTCACACTATCGAAAGCTTTCGAAAGGTCAAGACACACTGCAGCAGTTTTATTTTTATTGTTTAAAGAGTCTAGAATTTTTTTAATACCTGATAGATTGCACGAATTGTGTTCTTGCCCTTCCGAAAGCCATTCTGGTTATCTGAGAGTACAACATTCCTCTCCAAAACTCAATCAGCCTATTACAGATAATTTTTTCAAAAATCTTGTTAACATTAGACAATAAGGAAATAGGTCTATAATTGTTTTCTAAATCTTTTTCATTCTTTTTATGTATGGCTTTAACATAAGCATTTTTAAGCAAACTTGGATATTTCCCAGACGTGAAGCATAGGTTTATAATATGAGAAATCGGCCCTGAGATTATATTTGAAACAGCCTTTAATAAAGTAACAGGAATTTCATCCTTCTCCAACATATATATATATATATATATATATATATATATATATATATATATATATATATATATATATATTTAGGAAGGTTAGGAGTCTACCACGAATATTCATACCGCCATATAAGGAAGCGAAGCTTTAACCTAGCCTGTCAATTTTAACATGTTTCGGGTGTGGGACTGGGCGAACGCATCATTTTTTTCTTGTCGCACAAGTTTAGCACGATGTTTTACAAGCAATTTTTAAACATTGTGCCAAAAATGGCCCGCCCAGTCCAATACCCGAAACATGTCAATTTTAAGCCTTATGGTTTCGTGACAATTTCAATTTCTTCGGCAGAAGAAATACAGATCGTAGCATACTTTAAAATTGGTCTAATGTGTAATTTGTAAAGTTTTTAAATCATTTCTTTTCATGTGTTTTGGAATACTCATATTATCGGTGCCGTATTATTCATTAGGCAGAGTAGGTAACTGCCTAGGGGCCCCGCAATTGTAAACTGTAAAGTTGTTAGATCAAATGGGAAGATGGAAAGGGTGATGACCTTTTTTATTTTTGGTCTTCAAGTTGACTACGGAGGGGCCACAAAAGATTTTGTTGGGAGACCCCGAAAAAATGTATTTATTAAAGAAGGGCCCTGGAAAAAAGGTGGGGGTTTTTCGTTTTTTTTTAGTCGCAAATTTAAGTTTTTCGGTATTACAAGGACCCCGACAGTTGCCTATGGGCCCCAAAAGTAATACTTGGTTTATTTTTCAAGTAAAATTGTTCTAGTTTAGTTAGAAAGCCTAGCTAGGCGTACGCCTACGGCCTCGCGCCTAGTAGGCTTTGCAGCAAGGTGAAGGTATGAAATGTGGCATATGAAATTAATGTAGAAATGAAAGTGCATGTACCTTTTTTAGGGCCGTAATTGTAATGTGGTATGAAAGGGGCCTCGCACAACTGAATTTTATTCGAAAGATTGTGGTTAAAGGCGGTGAGGACCTTTTTTTTCTTTTTTTTTTGCTCCTCAAAAAAAAAAACATTTTGAATGACATAAAAGAGAACAGGGGGCCTCACGAGATAACGTCGCCTGTGCCTAAAAGGCCTCGCTCATTGTCAACAAACGGGGCCTCGCAAATACGACTTCACCTACGCTTGATTTTGGTCACGCAACGCCACTGGTTGGAAAAGTTGGTAAAAATCGGGATAATGCTTTAGTTAATACACTTTTAGGTAGTAAAAACAAAACGTTTTTCAACTTTGTAGATTTGGGATTTGGAAATTCTAATAAAATTTGCAACTGTCCAATACTGCCGTCCAACGGATAAAAACCCTATGTGATATGGATTATTATACGCACATCCGGTGTTTTTCCGTTGGACGGCAGAATACCCTACTTAATTTTTTAACAACTTTACAGTGCGTCCAATCTAACATGTCCATATTTTAAATATCTACAACGTTTTTTTTTACTTAAAAAACCAACTTGTACAGTGAATTATCAAGCTTTTTCTATTGTGAAGATTGCATAAAACAATTTTATTAACAGAATATATTGACATAGCTTACCTTTTTTAAAATGGGACACTCATAATATTATACCACCATTAAATAGGTCCTTAAGATGATGCCGTAGCACGTTAAATTCAGCTAAAACGCGATTCGCTGCCGTTTTTAAATATTTGTTTGGAAAAAGTTGTATATAGAAGTTTCTTAAAATGATCCAAAGATTATCGGAAAGTTAACTGATTTTTGGTAATGTTAATAATTAACACATGAAATTTCCCAAAATTACAAAACCGTAAAAATTACCAACTTTTCGATAATCTTTAGATAATTGTAAAAACTTTTCTATATACAACTTTTTTCCCAAACAAATATTTAAAAAACGGTAGCGAATCGCGTTTTAGCTCAATTTAACGTGCTACGGCATCCTCTTAAAGATCTTTACAGAAATACTAAATTTGATACATTTATTAACAAAATGGAAAGTGGGGTCTTGTGGTACATTATTTTAAAGCTCCTGGCGAGTACTTTATAACCCCAGAATATAAAGTCAATACCTTTATCTACTACAAAATGGCGGTACTTTAAAAATTACCTGAATGCCTCATTTGGATGGCCATATTTTCGAATCTAATTAAGTTAGATACACTTAATGTGGTATTTTCTTAAAGCTCTTTTGGGGATTAATTTATTGGTTATATTGGTGAGTAAATCTGTTTTTAATGACGCACCCTCTATATTATATCACCTTTAAAAAGATATCTAAAAGAAATTTAAGAAAATACTACATTAGCTATATGTAACTTTATTAGTTTTGGAAATATGGCCATCCAAATGAGGTATTTAGGTAATTTTTAAAGTACCGCCATTTTGTGGTTGGTAAAGGTATTAAATAACCAAAGTATTGACTTTATATTCTGGGGTTATAAGATACGCAAGGAGCTTTAAAATGATGTGCCACAAGACCCCCGCCCCTTTCCATTTATTTTTTTTTCAAAATGGCGCCCAACTCTCAGTTCAACATTTATATCTGTTATTTCTTGCCTAAAATTTGGTTTTTGTTGCCTTTCTAAAGTCCTCAAATTTTCATGAGAAAATACCAAGCAATTCAAAAGTTAGAAGGGGGTCCTCACTTTAGACAAGCACTGTATAATATTTTTCAGATTTCCGAAACTATTAAAGATAGATCTATCAAATGTAGCATTTTTGTAAAGCTTTTTAATATACCTTTTTAATGGTGGTATAATACAGGGTGATTCAAAAATCGATCACGAAACTTAAGGGGGTTATTCTACTTGACAAAATAAGGGTAGAGCTTCGTATAATTTTTTTTAAAATGTCATTCGTTTTTGAGTTACAAGCCGTCAAAGTTCAATTTTTATTTTGGTTTTTTCGCCATATTGCATTTATATTTTAACCAATCCAGTTGATATTTGGCACACAAATTGAGCTTTGCAGATTCTAAAATTTTAAGACAAAAGTACTTTTTTTTAATACTGCCAGAGGGCACTTTACCGAAAACTTAAAATTTATTAACATCATAACTTTTTTATTTTGACACATATCGCAAAGCTGGAGACGCCATTTTATAGAAAAGCAAAAACCCTAAAAATAAGGTACTCTTTATTAAAGTCGATAAACCTCACCGTTTAGGCACCAATAGACATCAAAGTTTTCATCAATTTCAATCAAATTACCTACATACAAACAGGGTGTCCAGTAACTATCCGACTTCGATATCTTGTTCTGTTTAAAAGTTATGGGGGAGAGAACTTTAAAAAATTGCACTGTATGTTTTTATTTAAAAAAATAATAATAATAATAATCTGCGCGAATGCAAAACAACTTAGAAAGCTTTTGTATGATTATTCGCAAATTAATTATCATACCATCAATGTTAAGAAAAGCAAATTATCTACTATCAGCTCTATTATTTATTTTTAAGGCTTTTCTGATATTTCATATAAATTACAGTTAAAAATTATCAAAGATGTTTTGCTTGTTGTTAGATTTAAATAAGTAGAAAAAAACTAAAAAAAAGTTCCGTATAAAAACTGTTTTTGTTATTTTTTTTTCTAACTAATGTAATTAGTTTAAAATGAAGAGCTTACTATTCTCACCGAATTCTGAGAAATACAGGTCCGTTTTATGGGTAAACCATAATGTAAATTTAAAACAAAATTGGCTTTAAAATTTTGATATTAAAATATCAGAACCGTATTTAAAAAATGTGAGTAAGTGATGTTAGGGGTTTTTTTTTAAGTTCTGCTTAGTTTATTAAAGTAATTTAATAACTTAAAATGTGATGTTAATAATTTTTATCAAACTTATAAAAATACAGGTCCATATTAGGATTAAACCTTAATGTGTGATACATCAATAAATTTGTATAAAAAACGGCTTTTAAACTTTTATATTAAAATGTCAGAACTGTATTTAGAAAAAGTTGATGATGGTCCTAATCGTCGCAGTTTAAATAAAACACCACCATTGGATAGAGCAGAAAAATTGGCAATTCAAAAGTGCAAATTATTTTAAAATCCGATGTTAAATAAGAAAAGGGAAAAAAATTTGAAGACTTCCTTATTTTTCATGTTTTTTTCCGGATATCGCCGAATATACTCGAAATGTAAAACTTTCTAAACAGGAATTAGGCACATAAAACCTCAACTTTGTTTCCATTTGACCGACTTTATATTTATT
This sequence comes from Listronotus bonariensis, assembly GCA_014170235.1. Classification (NCBI taxonomy): domain Eukaryota; kingdom Metazoa; phylum Arthropoda; class Insecta; order Coleoptera; family Curculionidae; genus Listronotus; species Listronotus bonariensis. Next base: position 253,449 of record JACEGR010000391.1, read on the forward strand.
ACCATTTCCAAGGCAAATACTGGCCCACTTTATCTTGGACACATTTTAGTTTTTGTAAACAAATAATTTTGGAATATCATGTACTTAGTAAGCAACAAAGCCTTAAAACTACTAAATCAACCAAAGCCTATTTCAAAAATGTTTCGCCAAAAAAAGCGATATACATAGAATGTTGTATTATGAAGATATTATTGACAATTAACTAGAAAATGTTTGATAAAGACACAAGTCAGCAACTACTTTTATTAGGGGTCCTTTTTACAAGCTTTTTCTTTAACTTGGTATGTATGTATGTAACGGTAAAATCTTGCAACTTAATTCTGAGGCATATATCCTCAACCTTAAATTTTGTGTACAATGCAAGATAAGCTGTGTTACGTCATTCTAAATCCAACATGGCGATACACCCGAGATGGTAAACAAGTTATTTTTAATGCACTCCTGCAATATGGGTATCAAATAAAAGGGCTTGCCGAAAGTAATTCAAAAATTAAGAGACGTCATTCTAAAAAAAAATATTCCCGGGCCCCAAGAGATCAGCGATGGTGCGTACTCTTCTCCCATTCTTCGCACTCGCCGCCGCTCACCTTTACTCGCCACATACCGCGATGTTTTAAATAAATAAATTGACCATCGAAGCGCCAGTTCGTTGGCGAGTCGACTGTAGGTGGGTTCGGTATAAGCACTCTTTTCACTTTATAAGTACCTAAGTAACTCCAAGCCTTCGAGTATTGCATTTCGAATGAAAAGAGTAACTCGACAAGTGTTTTATAGAGTAAAAAGTGCTCACTCTAAAAGTTCTGTATTGAGGCAAGAGTGTTATGTATGGTAATCCGCATTTAATTATTTTTATTTTTAAACATTAAATTTAATGTAATTATTATATTTTGTGTGTTTTATGCACCTAAGTAACAACAGAGTTTTATGAGCAATGTTTTCTAAATATAAAATTACAATGGAAGTAATTTAAGAGAATTTTAGATTATTGCTATGTTGGAATTGACAACCAAATACATTTTGCAAGGTCCACACAAACTAGGTTGGCAGTCCAGATCCGGACCACAGTCTGGCACTTGGTGACCCCCTGCTATATGATAATGCTTGGGATAAACCATGATTTGTTTTTGGGTATTATACAGTCACATTGATTTTAAAATAATATTCTCTTAGAGGTTGCATAGAATTAATTCTTTTTTTTTTGAATGGGTAATTGATTAAAAATAGGGTAAGTTCACATACTGGCCGATTTAGGATAGAGAAAAATGTGGTTTTGACAGAATACTATTACAAATACTATTTACTATTTGATAATAATATTATTTTTTTATACAGTGACCGCCGAGGTGACTGCCAAAAAGCTGGACACCTATGCACAAAAAAATTGAAATTATTAAAATTGAATTATTAAAAACTTATTTATAATTTAATTGAAAAAATATGAAACTTATGTATATGTCACATCATCAATTGACCATGGTCACTTGCAAGTGAGAAAAGTAAAACCACATACAAATTTTTTCTGTGGTAAAACTGATCATGTCTTGAATGAATAGTACTAAATTTGCTTTAGTTAGGACTTCAACAATGAGTTATTTTATTGGTCCATGAGACAGCGACAGATTTTTGTGACCAATTTCCTCTCAGTCCATAACTCGTAAAATGCTTCAAGAGGGTTGTACATTAATTTTTGTGAGCGTCAGCTGCGGCGACGATGGTGGAATTATACAGGAGCTCTAAATAAAATATTTATATTAAACTTGTGTTTTTAGTTGAGTTTTTGTATTGTAAAAATAAAAATTACGTAACTTTTTTCAGCGATACCTATACCAGAAATGTAAGGTTTTTAAGATATTTAGGATTTTTGAAAAATTCTTGACAAAAATAAAATTTTAATATATCTTATCTTACTTACGCTTGACTTTGTATATTATGTTAGGTTGCTAGAATATTAACTTTACCATATCCTACATTTAAATGGTTTACTTAAAATTATACAGGGTGTCCAGAAATTAATATAATAATAAATAGTGTTTCATTTAGGTGTGCCAACATATTCTAAACTATTTTAAGCATGTTTTAAACTGTTCTAAACAAAAACTGTTTTAAACCTAAACAAATGTTTAAAACAGTTATCTTAAATAATATGTTTAAAATGAAACCCTGTGACACCCTTATATTTTCTAGTAAAATAATTAAATGTAGGTGATTGTACCCTTAATTTTCTATAAATCTAACATAATATATAAAGTCAAGTATTAGTAAGTAAGGTAGGATATGTTTTAATTTTGTTTTTGTCATGATTATTTCAAAAATCCCAAATATCTTAAAACCTTTCAGTATTGGTATAGGGATCGCTGATAGAACTACACTATTTTTACTCCTACAATCCAAAAATAAACTAATATACAGGGTGTTTCTTTTAAAAAACACCTGTTTAATATAGATCTTTGCTTGACTAGGTTTATGGCTTTGCTGCAAGACAATCGCCAAATATGGATCTTTTTTCTGAAGGACCCTGCACAATTCCACCATCAGAGACGCACTTGACGCTCACAACGCTGCCCTGCTTAGTTAAAACGACCTAACGATCAGAATCGGAATCAGTTTATTCATGTCAGCAACACATTTTTTACACACGTCAAAAAATAAAAATACATATAATGAATACAAATTCAAACTTAAAATAAACATTAAAACCTTAAAATAACTGTAGTTGATACACATTAAGAAAATTCAAACAAGGACACTCAGGCATTTAAGTTACACAAATATTAAAATACCTTAAAAACAAAAGAGTTATATTTTTTCCAAAAATGCAGAATATTAAAAGGGTAATCTAAAAAATTCTGAGAGTTCATAAATAGGATTAGCTATCAGCAGATCCTTTATCACTTTTTAAAATTAGGTAATGCCAACTCTCTTACTTCACTTGGAAGTGCATTATAAAATTTAATTCCACAGTATCCTGAACTGAATGTGCATATTCTTGAACGATGAGCAATGATCACGTTCTATTAAAAATCATGAGAAGCGACTTCTCTTGATAGAAAGCAGTAGAAAGACGTAAAAATCGAGAGAAGCATGCGCATAACAGGTTTTATCATCGCTTTGTTTTTATAATTACAGTTTATAACTAAGAAAAAAATCGTTTGTATAGTTTATATGCATTTATTGTTATTTACGAGTATTTGTGCAAAGTAATTGTAAAATTACATTAATTTTTTGAGTTGTTTAAATGTATTTTGAAGAGCAAATTCAGGGTATTAATTAAGCATCGGTAATGAAACAGACGATTTTTTTAGTAATTTGAAGAAAAAGATTATACAGGGTTATTTTTTAAGTTGATATATTCTTCTTAACATAGTATAGATTGCAAGAAAATAAGAACATTTTCCAAATAAATTTATGTTCGAAAATGTTTTGTTTCCGAAATACAGGGTGTTAAAGTTTTAAGAAAAAATGCTTTTTTATCATAACTTTTCTACCACTTCAGATATGTCCACAAAATTTGTTACACTTCTTCTAACCATCACATTACATTTTTGCTGTAAAGTAAAAAAAATACTAGTGGCGTTCTGAACAAGATTTGTATTGATTTTTTTAAAGAAAAGAATAGTACGCCACTTCATCAAATCAATATTATTTTTAAAATATTCATTTACTTTGGAGTTAATTTGGTCTCTTAATATTTTTTAGTACGACGAACGGTTATCGTGTTTTAAAAAATAAAAGCCATATTGATTTAAGGAAAAAGCAGTGGCATACTATTTTTTCTTAAAAAAATCAATACAAATCATGTTCCAACGCCACTGGTATTTTTTTTAACTTTTGCAGCAAAACATGTAATGTAATGGTCAAAAAAGTGTACCAAATTTTGTAGACATATCTGGAGTGGTAGGAAAGTTATGATTTAAAAGACATTTTTTCTTAAAACTTTTAACACCTGTATTGCGGAAACGCAGCTTTTCGAACATAATTTTATTTAAAAAATTCTTATTTTCTTGCATTCTAAACTGTGTTAAGAGAAATATATCAACTTAAAAATTACCCTGTATAAACATAAGTCTGCAAATTCTCTGCTTTTAAGTTACGGTATGAAAAACTTGTTAAAAAAGTTGATTTTTGTTACATATCATTAATATTGCTTATCCAGTTTTATTAAAATTTTGCATTGTAATTCAAAGCACTAAGTAAAGGCGCTAATTTAACACTATCTTAATTAAATTTATTAAGTTTTGTGGCATGTCAAGCGGCACCTGAGAATAACTCTGCCAAAAAAAAAGAATTAACACTACTGACATTTGTGCAAATTTATATTTTCTTTCAATTCATCAAACAAAAAGTTTTTGTACACAGACTTTGTTTTTCATATCTTGCTTAGTTTTTTCGAAAAAATAATAAAATACACTTAACTGCATATCCTTGGTCCATACAAAAGGCATGTCAACATTTTTCTTTTAAAAATATGATATGTATTTTTATTAACAATTATGCAATAATAACATCGAACCCTCCAAAGACAGTGCTAGTAAATCGGCCATGAAAGAAAAGATGTGCCATCAGCAAAGAGTACATAATTTGAATCTTGGCTAATATTATGCACATCACTGATGTTAATTAAAAAGAGTATGGGTCCCAAAACGAAGCCCTGTGGCACACCCACATTAACTCTGCTCCTTGCCGATTCCACATCATTAACTCTCACAACCTGCCGGTCACTTAAATATGGTTTTATTAAGTTAATGCTAGAATCGCATATAGTTATGATATTTTTAAGCTTTTGAGGAGAACTTCATGATTGACACAATCGAAAGCTTTACTTAGATCACAAGAGACTACTGTATTATTCTCTAGCCTATAAAAACTTTCCAATATTTTAGAGACCAACCTCTCAATAGCTTGAGTTGTGTTTTTTCCCTTTTGAAACCATACTGGCATTTAACGAAATAACCGTTATTTTCAAAGAATGATACTATCTGTTTAGCAAGACATCTCTCAAACATTTTAGCTATTATTGGGAGGAGTGAAATTGGTCGGTAGTTTTCTGGGAGTTCAGGATTACACTTTTTAACAGGTTCACGACCGCAGTGTCTTGTAGGGTTCTCCTGCTATGTACCAAATGTTATATTCTCTAATTGCATTGGTATTTATTTTTTTATTTAAGAAAAACCACGCATAAACAATGCGCCACTTTGGTGCCGAATAAAAGGCATTAAATATGTCCCCAAATGCCAAATAAGTTTATACTTTTTAATAAATTTAAACCTAGATTAATATATTAACGTTTAAAATATCTAAAAATAATACCACAAAAATGGTGGTCGGTACAGATTAGTAGATACCTGCCACTATAGTGGCTGCCGGTCACCAACGTGTTAAATAATGGGACAATAATTGCCTCCTTTAATACATTAGGAAAGATATTATTTTTAATACAAAGATTTAACAATTAACAATTTACTATTACCATTAAACTTGTTTCAAAAATTGAAATCGAGATTGTGCAATCAGATTCATTCTATCTCTTTTAGTTTTCGCTATACCCTACAAAGTCAACGAAAAGGCGCCACCCTGTACAACCCTCTTAAAGCTTTTATGAGTTATGGACTAAGAGGAAATAACAGACAAAATTTTGGATCTGGCTCATTAGTCTATATCCTATAGTTAGTTGACACAACATTGTAAAAGCCGCTCTAAGACCTACATTGTAATTCAAAATCTAAATGAGACAGATCATTTGACAGCATTGTGCTGTATTTGTTTTAAAGCCTACTTGTGTTAGAAATTTAATTAGTATCAATGGAATATTATTTTTGTAACCACATGGGTATAAACTATTGAGTGTAAGTTTTAAATTCAAGCAAAAAATAACAAAATGGTTTTTAGGAAACTGTTATTATTTAATAATATTTATTGAAAATAGTATTTCCTGAAATAGCTTACTACATTTTGATTGTAAATGGTGGGTTTATAAAAAAAATTAGCATTTAATTTAACATTTAACATTTAGCATTTAGAATTTAACAAAAGTTCGGCTTATGGTGATTCATGTAGACGTTCATAAAACACATTTAACATGTAGGATTTAACATTTATCATTTAAGAGTTGACCAACTTTTATCTTCTTAAATTAAATTCCGAGTTAAATGCTAAATGAAAATTCAACTGCGCATGTCAGAGTGTTTTCTGTACTGTCATAATTTGATAATTTTGGTTTTATTATTGTTTTGATCAGCACTATTTAGTAAACATCAAATCTACGTGATAAATCTGCCCCTTCAGCCACTTTTTTCAAAGATAAAGCTAAAAATTAACTTAAATAAACATCGAAAGACTTTTCCAGTATCATTTTTTTGTGCAATAATTAAAGAAAAATGACCATGACCAATTTTTAAGTACAAGAGGATGTCTCTTGATATGTACAATAAACTTCTTCAACTTGTTTGGCCTAAACTCAAAAAGGATCCTAGAGAAATTGTTACAATGCGCATGATCAAATAACTAATTTTAAAATTTTTATAAACAGTGTCTAAATTACTAAATGCTAAATCTTAAATGTTAAATGTAAAATGTTAAATGATAAATGCTAAATTTTTTTTATAAACTCACCAAAAATCCAAATAAAATCTACTTCTAAAAATTTATATTTTTTTATATCCCTTTTACTACAAGAACATTATCCTCAGTGTTTTTCAAGTAATGAAGAGTAGTTTTAATCGTTAATTTTTATAGGTATAAATACTGTATGAAATTATTTAAACATAAATAAGTGCAAAATGAATTATACCATAAAAATATTTAAGGAAATTAAAAATCAAATTTTAAACTAGTCTAGAGCAAAAGTAGAAAATTTCTTGGTGACATACATACCTTGATTTCCCTGTCCTTTCATCCGCTGTAAAAAAGAAAAGTTTTTTGAGAAAAAGTATAATGCATTGTATGTTAATAATTCAAAAAATAACTGAAAATTTAGCTAAAACTGTCAAATTCAATATTTTGATTTCTACCTGGTCTGACACGCCTGCTGACATTGACTAAACTTTTATATTGTTACCGCACTAATAAAGTCAACAAACAAGTACTATCACTATTATTGCACTAATTTTAAGCTTTTTTCACTACACTAAAGAACTTTTTAAACTGTTTATTGCAGTTTTTGTTACACCCTAAATTAAAGAAAGTCAATCGTCAATCTTTCTACAATGGAGTTTGTAACCACAAAACCACATTTACTGCGCATGCACCAAGTGCATGCACCATTTTATCGAAAAATAGAAACCAAAGAAAAGAAACTGACAAAAAATGCTAAATGAAATATTTGAACTTGCCTAAACCTTTTCAGTGTATTTTATATATTTTAAATAAATTGTGTGCTGGGAAGAAAAACAAATTCAAAAATATATACTTTTTATTTCTGTTGTTGTGCAACCATGATTTTGATACTTTTTAATGTTTTAAATTTTTATAAAGGACACAAACACATACATGCAAAATTAATTTATTAAAAATAAAAACAAATCCTTACTTTTAATACTGAATATGGTTTAACAGTTGTGATTCAGATGCAGTAAAATGTAAGGAATTAAGAATAAATTAATTCCTTCGTAAAAAAAACAAATAAAATATATATTCGATATTCGTACTTTTATCCACTTAGGTGTGTTCGACAAATGACAAGACACACTGGGGTGTAGGTCAAGAACTGTACACAAGAAGAGGATAGCTTATTCCCATAAGAGCAACGTTAGCCAGCCGAGCCGTCAAGGACGACCGCTCGTGACGTAGTCATCAGTGCAGATTTGGCGGCGACAGTGTATTTACATGTAATTTTATGCATTTTCTCGTCGTTATTTAGTGACCATTTTCGATTTTGTTAGTGTTTTTTTCATTTTGGGTGTGATAATTAACTTATAAAGACCTTATACAAACAATCATTTTGTTATTTAAACTGTATTTTGTTAGTGTTCATCGTTTTTTGTACAGGCGTGTGTGTAATATCTTTGAATTGAAATTTAAACCAGAGACAAGAACTTTAAACGTTGTACATCGTTTTTTAACTACTTTAAACAGTGTTTGGTAAGTTTTCGGAATAAAATTTTGAATAAATATGTTCTTTAATGTTTATTTGTTGTTTTAGATAGAAATATGCCTGGGCAGATTTGTGCTATTGCTTCATGCAAAAGCAATAGGTTAATACTAAAGAAAGAAGGTGTTAACTTAATATTTCATTCATTTCCTAAGGCAATTAATTTAGTTTCATCCACACTTAGGAAGGAATGGATAAATAGGTGTAAACGAGAAGACAAATTTAACCCGGATACTTCTGTAATTTGCTCCTTACATTTTACAACAAATGATTATGAAAGAGATCTCCAAAATGAACTGTTAGGTAAATATTAATGAATATATTCTTATAAAAATAAATTCTAATATCTTATTTAATATTTTAGGTCTACCCTTGCGAAGAGTTTTAAAGAAAACTGCAGTTCCCACTTTAAATCTAACCCATGGCTGTATGGCAATGTGTCATGTAGTTCTATTTTATCTATACTTTTTATTGTAACAATGTGTTTTTTTTTGTGGGCTAGTATGATTGTTTATATTAGTTATGATTTTTACACCTATTTTTGTACAATTATATTCCATTTTATAATCTAAATTTAAATATTTGACGATGTTAATACTTTTTAAGTCTTATAATGGAGATTATTAAATAAATAAATAAATAAATAGTTCTGTGATGACAAAACCCAATGTGTCAATTTTAGTAAAATTTTCTGGAGAGATATTTTTAACTTTAATGCATTCTAAAAACTCACAATTTCAGTACAAAATTTAGATATTGTACTAAAATTGTAATTTTTCAGAAATTATCAAAGTGAAAAATATCTCTCCTGAACAGTTTACTAAAATGAACATATCTGGTTTTGCTATCTTACCACAGAGTTATTCTAACACATATAGGTGCAGTAAGCATATAGGGGTTTATTAAAATTAAAAAGCATTTTTTTGTTATGTTTAAAAATGTTTTACCACTTTTGTAGACATTGTAAGGTCATATAATCAATTAAAAACAATAAACAATTTAAATAAACAGGTTTAATAAAAAAATTGTTTTAATCATCATATCCAAGAACTCACTATTAAAAGGTATTTGAAGAGCGAGTCGATAAAGGAGGTAAATAACATTTTTTTATTCCACTTCTCTTCACGAATAAAGGTTATAAGAGCGTTAGTTGTGTCCCTTACTCGTTATTTATTGTGCCTCGTTAGACTAGCATGTAGTCTAGTCATCTCTATTTTAATGATTTTTATCACTTATCCCCTTCCTTTGTGCAGATAATTTGAATTAAAAAAATACTTGTCTCCTCTATCTTGACTCTTTAATTGTATATTATTTACTTTTATAAACTAATTAGCACACCAAAATTCTCAGGTATGGATTTAATTTTATACAAAAATATGTGATATTAAGATCAAATCAACAGAAATTATTGTCAAAACGGAATTTCTTTACATTACGAAATTTGGACTAAAGAGACTTTTATGTTTGGTTAAATAGCTATTTTAAACATCCAAACACTTTTTTAAAATAGTTTATTAAAGGTATTAATTAATAAATGTCCTATTCTAAACCCTAACAAAGTTGCAATGTAAAAACAGTTCTGTATTATCATTTTTAGATTAAAATTCTTCATATTCCCATACATTTCAAATGGAAGGCGTTTAAAAGTGTACTGATGGTGACGTCACGCTTTCGACCGCTTCGGCGGAAGAATCGTGGGATCTCGGCTATCCTCTTATGTACAGTTCTTGGGTGTAGGTAGCCAAAAGTAACCATAGAAAATCATTTATAAATATTAGAGAATTATTGCAAGTTGCCTTACTAAGCTCGGGTATTATTAATAATACCGGCCTTATTTAAATAGTGCTTGTACCCATAATTTAGAGTTATTGCAAATCATGTTGACAGTACCATTAACCTAAAAAAAGGAAGAAACAATTTTAGTTGTTTTTTTTATTTTTTTGTGTTGTAGGGTTTTGTTTTACACAATTTAAGAAATACATTTGAAAAAGCAAGGTTTTAAGTATTTTTACTTCTAAAAACTTTTCGATTTTGTGCTCGGCAGCCGTTCGGTTTACACGAACAGTTCCGAAGTTAAAATAAGACCAAAATAAGGCACGACCTAAAACCGACATAAAAAGCCGGGCACTATCCTTATTAAGGCAGTCCTTATCCTACCATGCAACTGCGCAAGCTCAGATGTCAAAATAAGGCCGGTATTATTAGTGCCTGGCCTCATAGGCGCAATTTGCTTCGGTTGTTAGGGGGGCTGGAGTCTTGGTAGTCCAGAAAGGTATGAGGCAAGCTTCGAGACTTTGCAAAAAAATTAGGAAAGGATAAAGGGATTTATTTGTCATTACTGCTACAAAAATGACTATGCACTATGCACTATGGCTTGGATATCGGGAATTTTGGGGGGCTAATTTTGTCTAATTTCCTTTTGTTGGGGCTAAGCCCCCTAGCCCCCACAAATTGCGCCTATGCCTGGCCTTATTTTACTGTGCAATATTTCTCTATTAACAAAAAGTCCCTTATTTCTTTTTGCCATATATATACCTAGGAAATTTTAAATTTAGAAAAACACTTAAACAAAAATTTTATTTTATTGGTTTAAAACCTCAGTAACCGGAATTACTTACTAAGTTACTGAGTCACCGTACAAATAAGTAAAGTAAAGTCTCTCCGCTATCAGCACGAAAACACCCGAGGATATTCGACAACGGATGTCCCTTGCATCTCGTCTCCGCTGCAAAGAGTAAAGATATTTTTTGCACCATAAAGAAAGTAAGATGGATTTATTTAAGCAGCATGTGTAACTTAGGCCGCGGTCCGAATTGTGCTTACAGCATTTACGACGTATAGACTGCTAACGTGCGGTCCGATTTAAGTGAGCGCGCCAACGTTTGTTTGCAGTATTAATAATTCGGACCACTTGTGAGTGTGCTTACGAATTCAACAAGTTCAACTTAACCTAACCAAGTACTTTTTGATATAAAGTGGATTATGTGGTATAATTGATGAATATTGAAATCTGCTTACATTCAATCATTTTCTGCAATCAAGGAAAGTGACGATAGATAAATTTTATTTAGGGCGCTTGAAATTACGCTTGAAATCACGCTTGAAATACATCGATTCAAATAAATGGCGCCAAAAAACGTCGATGCTAACGATCCGACCCGTGAGCAATGTCAGCATTAGAGTGTGACGTCACATGTGACGTCATAGCTTCCACAACCCTAACGGTAAGCGTGAAAAGTACGAATCGGACCGCGTGTTGGTACGCTATGAGCACTGTGAACATAATTCGGACCGCGGCTGAGTTTGCTTTCTAAGCAATAAAGTTCACTGCGAGAGCAATCAAGGAGCAATCGTAAGGGTTACAGTTACGAAACCCACCCAATCCGACACCCAAAACATGACCATGCGGGTCTTATGGTTTCGTGACTGTAACACTTACAATTTTTGGCACAATGTTTAAAAATTACATGTAAAACATTGTGGTAAACTTGTCCAACAAAAATGTGATGTGTTTGCCCAGTCCGACTTCTGAAAGATTTGACATTGTCAGGCTGGGTTAAAGCGCCATAAAGCTGCTATATATTATGACAGTATGAATATTCGTGGTCGACTCATCAAAAGAAACCCCTAAAAAGGTTTTGAAAGTGTTATTTTTATGAAGTCAATTTAATTACTGGCCCAAGAACTACTCCTGGCGAAAACCCATTACTTTAATCACAAGCAATAAAAATTAAACTTTTAATTGAAAATCAAAATTTTGCCACTTGGCAACATATTAACGCACTCATTAAAGCCATTTTGAACTATTTAGATGTAAAATTATATTTCATAATCAAGTTTTTCTTGCTGTTGTTGCAGTTAATATCGTATTTTTAAAAAAAAATTATTATTTATTAAATAAATGCAATAAAAATACAAAAGAGTAAGTCTTTGTTAAAAATTCTGCAGTGAAGCAAAACGCGTGCCAAGGCGGTGGTGTGTTTTCTCATTTAACTCTATATAACGAAGAACTTACGTTTTGTGACTTTAAATCAAAGTTTTTGGAATGCTGACTGTTATCCTGCTTTGTATTATTTAAGCTGTTAAACAATAATAGATAATTTCTGTAGATATTTTTGCCATTTTGAATCTAGATACCCATTATTTTTAGCTGTTTGACCGTTTTGCAACACTAAGGGCCTTGAATCACGGATACACCAAAAAAGCTTCCAATGCGACGATTGTAATTTAATTAATAGGCACAACGATTACGTGATAAATATCGATTTAATAATTGAATTTGGAGAATATGGGCTTAAATAGGATTAAACACTCCTTGTAAAATTTAATACTCTTGCTTCGGGCCCTTATTTTCGAATTCAGCAGGGAGAATACATTATCAGAGACAAGAATGAGACGCGTTAATGGTCCTGGAAATTTGTCCATTACGTTTTATCTCTCTCTGGTATAACGCAAGTTCCTATAACTATGTCTCTGTCATTCATCATGGGAGGTAATCGCAGAGGGTGCAATCATCGCCTTGTCATAGTTGCCAAGTTGATTACAATTTCTGCATGTAAACTTTAATGTCTTTCTTTGGCTAAAATGGCTAAAACCTGATTATACTATATACCAAGAATCGAATATTTTTAACTTGACAACGCTAATGCAGGCAGTCACGCCGAAATGTTTTTCGATATTTGTGTTTGATATTTTTTAATGGCCGATTTGTTTGGACAGTTTGTTTACAATTTTTCTGATTTATTGTGTGCTGTATGGTTTTTACCTTTAATTGGACTTTGAATATTAACTTTAATTAGTGATCACAGTGTATATATTAAATTTGTGCTTTTCCACAGGTAATTTAAGGTAATATTGACATGGTTATCTGTAAGAAAAAATCTTCATGAAAACCAAATAAATGACATTTTTAATTAGATGTGTGTAATTATTGAAATAAACCCCAATAATTTATATTAATAGGAAACAAAAACAAGTACCTAATTTAAGGGCAAATGGCACAGCTATATAATTTGAATTTGGCGGGCAAACGATAAAGTCGTCTGACATTATCTTTGAAGGAAAATGCACTTACTGCTAGCAGGCAAAGGCATTTTTCACACAAGAGAAATCCTTTTTTATCAAATGAGAATTATTCAACTTTTAACTTCAAAAAAGTTCCAAGTATTAAAAAATATATTAGCCCTTTTCGTACGGCGACCCTTTCCGATAGTTCGTACCATATGGACGGAGATTTAAATCATGCAAAAAGCATGTTTTTGATTGTAAGTACGCATTGAACGCAAAACTGCGACGAAAAATTTTGTGCGTCACGCTCCAGGGCTTGAAGCTCTTGAACTGCTCTAAATAGTTAGTCACTGGAACGCATCCTTAGACAAGAAAAGAGAGATACTTTAAGAAATTTTAAAATTTCGTTGTTTTTAGCCTTTCTTGGCTTTATAATAATAATCTCTTTTTAATATCTAATTCCATTTTAAATAAATAATTTTTAAAAATCCATCCTTAACCATAAAAAAACATGTGTGAAGCACAAAAACCAAAAGAGGGTTGGTGCATGAGGGGCAAGGGGAAAGAAAAACGGAGTAGCTCATAACACTTTTCGTCACTGGAACGCCATAAAGTAGAACGAAATGCTCCTGAGCTACTCGGGAGCGCTCTATTTGCCTCACTGGAAATTTTAAAATGTCCTAAAGTATCTCTCTTTCCTTGTCTAAGGATGCGTTCCAGTGACTAACTTTTTAGAGCAGTTCAAGAGCTTCAAGCCCTGGAGCGTGAAGCACAAAAATTTTCGTCACTGGAAAGCTACCCTGATAGAAGGGATGTTCGACATAAGAATAATGTATATGCTAAAGAACACCCGTGTAGTAAACACTTATGCCGGGTTTACTATTTCTGCCGGTTCCTTGACATCCTTTAAAGTTCTTTGCTGAAAAAGTTGTGATGTGAGGCCTATTCTTTTGAGACTTGATCAGTGATCAAACTGATAATTATCATTCTTTTGAAACTTATGTGGCTAACTTCATTCTGAATGTTTATTGATATTTTAAATGGCATCAGTCACGTGATCGAATCATTAAGATAACTGAACTGATAGAAGTGAAACTGATTAGTGACTTATTCTTTCGAAACATGTCTTTAATCTTTAATCCAAAGGGCCCGGATTTGATCCCCAACCGAAGAGACATTTTAGGTATAAGTTTCCTTGCCCTTCCATACCACTCTCTGGGTGTTTTCCACCGTGGGAATTTACGTATTTACTGTGTTTACTAAGCGTTTCCGGGTACGATACTGGAAGCACTCCTGGATTTGGGTCAGCTCAAGTCAGCTGATTGTCAAATTATCACAAAAACAAAATTTACGAAAAGTTGAAAAGGGTCTTCAATAAAAAAAGGGTTTAACTTAAAACTAATTCTTTTTAATTTTTTAAAATAAAAACATTGGTTTAGTTTTATGTAGGAATTATTTCATTTATTAACTAATGGGTCAAGCAAAAAGTCAGCTAACCCATGAAGAATTGCAAGACTACCAGGTAATTTTACTTGCTATATTAAAACAAAGAGATACCATTTTTAAAAGTTATTTAATTTTCTTTTAGGATCTTACTTACTTTACAAAAAGGAAGTTTTGTTGTAAGTATATTTTATTTTATTAGTGATGCTTTTCAATAAAATAATTTAAAATATTGGTTGTTAAGTTTAGGATTATTTTTTTAAATCTTTGTGAGAGCCCACAAAGGCTTTATGCCTAAATACCAGAGTACCGTGGGTTTTGGGTTATTAGATGTTTAAATCCATCTTTCTCGCTGTTCCTTCAATGTTGTCTAAGCACTGAAACATGCAGTTTTTGCATTTCACATCACCTTTAAGACAACGCGGTAGTGCCGTCACGGACATCATTTTTAAATAACTACTACCTCGGATTGGCAGAATACTACACATAAGTGAATGTTATAATTATCACATTTGCGAATGCGAATATTCATCTCCAATATTTGAAAATGCGAATGTGGACTTTCAAATACAGGGTGTTCGGAAAATTCGTTAGGAAACTTTAAGGGGATATTCTGCAATAAAAAAATATATTAGGAGGTCCTTTCACAAAATGTCGAAATCTCCCTGGTTACCAGAGTAAAAGTTTCTGCCCAACCGGATTCGAAAATGACAGTATAAATATTAGAATTAAGAAAATGTAGGGCTTCAAGCCGTTGCGTTACAGCCCAATAAGCTTTTAGGTTATGATTGATTTTTATTTTTAGGGTTAATATGTACTTTAATTTACACCGGATATAAAAAATTTTCACTTGCCATTTACATTCATGTTAAAAGTTCACAAAAAATGACCAAAACAAAGTGTTTAATGAGTTCAATGCATATGCCCGCCCGACAAGGATAACTATATGGTTTATAAACCATTGTCCGAGATGTATTCAAACACGGTTAAATACATGACGTATATGACGTCATTGTTTAGCAAAAAAATGTAATGTTTTTAAAATGTTTTGAACAGTATTAACAACAAAAAATGGCTCAAGTTACAGGGGTTAAAGATTCAATTTTTATTTTTGTCCAAAGGACACTTTACCTAAAACCTAAAATGTATTTTCATCATAACTTTTTATTTTGACAAAAATGAAATGAAATAAAATGATTTTTATTGTCATTAATATTCCAGATAAACATAGACAACGTCAATAATTGATTACATAAAATAAGTTTTAAAAGTATATAAAACTCCTTAATTAAAAAGTATAAAAACTTATTCTAGTTACAAATAAAAATGCAGATAAATAGTTCACAACTAAAAAATATATAGACATATTCACAGGAAATCGACAAACAATACCGCGACAAATGAAACAATATACACGGTGATTCAAAAATCGATCACGAAACTTAAGGAGGTGATTCTACTTGACAAAATAAGGGTAGAGCTTCATATAAATTTTTTCAAAATGTCATTTGTTTTCAAGTTACAAACCGTCAAAGTTCAATTTTTATTTTGGTTTTTCGCCATATTGCATTTATTTTTAACCAATCCAGTTGATATTTGGCACACAAATTGAGCTTTACAGATGCTAAAATTTTAAGACAAAAGTACTTTTTTAAATACGGCCAGAGGGCACTTTACCTAAAACTTAAAATTTATTTACATCATAACTTTTTATTTTGACAGATATCGCAAAGCTGGGGCGCCATTTTATAGCCAATTAAAAACCTAAAAAATAAGGTACTCTTTATTAAAGTCGATAAACCTCACCGTTTAGGCACCAACAGACATCAAAGTTTTCATCTATTTCAATCAAATTACCTACATACATACAGGGTGTCCGTACCGACAAACTTTACGGGGCGATTCTACAACAGGAAATAAAAAAACTTTATATAAACATATGTACTAAACGTCTTAGATTTTAAACTACGGTGTGTTAAATATTTAAAAAAACGTTTTTTTTACTTTTTACCACCCTGTAGTTTAAAAACTAAGACGTTTACGACATATGTTTATATGAACTTTTTTCCTATTTTCCGTTGTAGAATTGCCCCGTAGTTACTGGACACCCTGTATGTATGTAGGTAATTTCATTGAAATTGATGAAAACTTTGATATTCTATTGGTTGCTAAACGGTGAGGTTTATCGACTTTAATAAAGAGTACCTTATTTTTAAGGTATTTAATTGTCTATAAAATGTCGCCCCCAGCTTTGCGATATCTGTCAAAATAAAAAGTTATGATGATATTTAAGTTTTAGGTAAAGTGCTCCTCTGGCGGTATTTAAAAAAGTACTTTTGTCTTAAAATTTTAAAATCTGCAAAGCTCGATTTGTGTGCCAAATATTAACTGGATTGGTTAAAAAATAAATGCTATATTGCGAAAAACCAAAATAACAATTGAACTTTGACGGCTTTTAACTCGAAAACGAATGACATTTTGAAAAAAATTATATAAAGCTCTACCCTTGTTTTGTCAAGTAGAATCACCCCTTTAAGTTTCGTGATCGACTTTTGAATCACCCTGTATATTAAAAAAGAAACAAAACACGACACATTTAAAATGAGTTGGTAAATCAGAGGGATAAGAAGCACCAGACAAGCAAGAATATTATAAGTATTCCTCAATCAAGTAATACTTCTTATTAATCAGATATTGCTTAAGCCGCATTTTAAAAGAGTTAATGCCTCTCATGCTCCTGACATCAGCTGGAAGTGCGTTAAACACCTTAATACATCCCATCATTGCACCCCTGCCAAACAATGCCGTACTTTGCGATGGAACGACCAGGTTATCCCTGTTGTGTATTTTTAAATATTTGTTAAATAAAAGCTGGTATGACTTTGGGTAATTTATATACTGTATTTCAATAAATAAAGACTACTTCCTACTGACATATTAACATTAGACTGACTTTTATACTAACAATCTATGATCTAAGCTAACTAATAAATATAATCTAAACTATAAAATATAATACAATCCCCTCCCCTCGTTCGCACGTGCGTACTTAATTCAGTTTGTCTTAAAAAACTGGGGGTTAGTTTTGACAAATGTGGCACAATTAAATACAAATAGTGACGGAACCGTGAGTATGTTCAGCTCCGACTAGATTCATTATAACCCATCCTTCACATTGCTCGCAGTGCTCTTTTTGACAAACAAACACACGAGAAGAATTTATAACAGACGGTCTGTACCAAAAAATTATGCTGTACGAAATAATGGACTGAATACAAGCAATCAATCAATCAATCAAAATTTATTGGTAACAATATACACAAAGTATTTTTACACGTCAATAGATATAAAACATTCATATTCAAATACAATAATTTAGAAACTAAACTATACTAATAAATTTCAAGCAGTGAACGAACAAACACATACTTAAAAATATTCTTACAATTAACATTTAAAATTAAAAAAATAAAACATCATTAAGATGTTCTTTAACATCTCTATAGCACACTTAACATACATTAGTAAAAAAATAAAATTTATATATAAATAACATACAATAGAAGATTAGGTACCAGGAACAAAGTTGCTGCTGAGAAACTCTTCAATGGAGTAAAAAGCGTGTTTCAGTAGGTATACTTTAATTATTCGTTTGAAGGCATGTTCATCTAAGTTTCTAATGTTGATGAGAAGAGCATTAAAGAGGGTAATATCGTAGTAGTTTGTGCCGCTTCTGGACTTTGCAAGTCTATGATATTCATGTACTATGTTACGGTTATTTCGAGTGTTATAATTATGTACTTGATGGTGACTTGAATAAAGGTGATAGTTTTGTTTTATAAAAACAAGGCAATGCAAGATATAAAGGCACAGAAGTGTGAGTATTCCCAGGGACGTAAAGTGATTCCTACAGTCATCCCGGTAACCAACATCCAAGATAATTCGGATGCATCTTCTTTGTAAGGCAAATGCCTTCTTTGCATGTGCAGACTGCCTCCAGCATAGTAGAGCATAGGAGAGCCTAGACCCAAAACTGGCATGGTAGGCACATAGTAAGGTGTCTAGTGACACACAGCTGGATAGTGTTCTTATCAAATAAATAGACTTTGATAACTTCCCACATAGGTTGTTTAAGTGTGCCGCCCATGTCAGTCCCGAGTCCAGTGTAACTCCGAGGAAATTGACTTCATTACAAGTATCAATTGGTAGGTGGTTTAGGCCCTGTCTTAGGGTAAAATTTATATTTCGTGTTTTAGTTAAGTTAAGACAAAGTTTATTAGCTAGGAACCACTTTTCAATGTTTTTTGTGTATCCATGATATTAGAATCCTGAAGTTTAGATGGGTGGTAGCTTTTTAAGGTGCTAGTGTCATCAACAAATAGAATTAGCTCAATGAACTCCTGAAAATTTGGCAGGTCATTTAGAAATATGAGGAATAGAACGGGCCCAAGGACAGAGCCCTGTGGGACGCCATATTTAATTTGTTTTAGATTTGAAGTTTCATAATTGCAAGACACACATTGATACCGATCTGACAAATAGGATTTTAAGAGACTACAGGAACTGTTGGCGATATTATAATAGGATAGTTTTTGAATAAGGATATCATGTTGCACACAATCAAAAGCCTTTGTAAGGTCAAGACAGGATGCAAAAATGTCCAAACCATCCTCAAGGCTCTCCTGAATAAGATTTACAAAACAGTTTATGGCAAGCAAAGTAGAAGACCCTTAAAGTATTAACAGAGACCTGATCTCGAAGATATCGAATTACATATGTCGCTGAACATATCTTGGTTACTATGGGGCCAACCTGCTCATTCCCCTGCAAGCCAGCATCCAGAAATACTCCCAAAAACCTTACACAGTCCACCTGCTTAATACTAGACCCATTTGAAGTTGTATACAGTGACTCAAGTCCATTACCCTTAAATCTAACTAATATGAATTTATCAATATTAAGTACTATATTGTTAACCGAACACCAGTCGGCCATGTTCTGAGCAACCTCCATTGACTTACGCGAAAAGCAAAAGTGTTTGACTCCGCTATAATGCATATCGTCGGCAAACTGATATAAAGATTTTAAGTTAAGATTCATATCATTAGAAAATATGACAAAGAGAATTGGACCCAGTATAGAACCCTGAGGAACTCCCAAGGAGCCACGTGAGCTGGAACTCACTGTTACAGCAAATCTTCTGTTAGTTAAATAAGATCTAAAAAGATTATTAGGAGTACCTCTAATGCCAAGTTTTTCCAGTTTGAATAACAAGATCTCATGATCTATTAAGTCAAAGGCCTTGCTAAGATCGAAATAAATACCAGCAACTGATTTTTTCTGGTCCAGCTGTTCAAGAATATAATGTAATGACTGAAATATGACCGTAATAGTGGATCTTTTAGGAACAAAACCATAGTGGCCAACGTAAAAAAGTTAAATAATCCAGTAGCCTAAATACCGTAACGTAAATTATTCTCTCAATTACCTTTGAAAATATTGAAATTATTGATATATTTCTATAATTACTAGTCGTGGGTCACCCTTTTTAAAAATTGGCACGACTTTAGCAAGCTTAAGCTCATCTGGGAAAAAACTCTCATCAAAGCAGTCATTAATTAAATCGGCAAGAGGAGAACATATCAAGTCTCCCACTCCCTTAACCAATACTAACGGCACATCGTCATAACCTGAAGAGTATTTCGGTGCTAGTGGGTCAATAACCTTTTTAACTTCCTTGGAAGTAGTTGCGGAGAGCAGCGGAGAAGCATGATAGTTCAAACTGATCAGCAAATAAGTTAGCGATACCCACAGGATCCAACCAAATTGTTGTTATGCAACAAGGCAATATCATTTACATTTGTCCCTTTTCCCCTGGCCCTATTTAATAAATTCCATGTGGCTTTAGTGACATTGCGTGAATGCAGGAATATGTTTTCGTTGTAGCTTTTTAATAATCTCTGATATATTTCTTGTATTCAGCATTCTCTCTTCAATATAAAGTCAAAAGTTCCAAATTATTTGTTCTCCTATACAAAGCATACATATCTCTAAGTTTATTAGACCAATCCTGAATTTAATGGGAGACCCATCTCTTACTTATATTCCTGCTTCTAGCATTGGTTTTTGAAGGTGGTATAGTTGTGTCAAAATAGTTCATAAATATTCTAAGGAAGATGCTAAATCTCTCCCCAATGCTCACCTCCTGATACATATCCAGCCAAGATTCGTTCATCATTGACACTCTAAAACTATGAATGTTGGCTTGATTAAATAGCCTTTTATAGGAGATCTCCTGTTTTGGCTTTGAAACAGCGTGTTTAGTATAAAGCACAAGAGCACAGTGGTCAGACACAGTATTCTCCAGAACTTCACATATAGCTTCCACATCAATATTTGAAAAATATTATCAAGCTGTGTGCTAGACGTAGTAGTAACCCTTGTATTTCCATTAGCAATCGATTTTAGGTCGTAAGTCAAAAATAAACCGATCAAGTCAACAACGTCTCTTCCATTACGTTTAAAATAAACGTTAAAGTCCCCACACACCACCATAATTCCATTCTTGGTATAAATTTTATCAAGAAGAAAACTCACAGTTTCAAAAATTTATCCATATCACCATGAGGAGATAATACACGGAAACAAAAATGTATTTTTTTGTCAAGAAACATTTCAGCACAGCACAGTTCACAATCTTTTGCAAGATATATCACACCCATTAAATTTAAAAAAAAGTTTTTTTTCTTAATATCTAACACACCGTAGTTCAAAAACTAAGACGTTTAGGATATATGTTTATATGAAGTTTTTTCCTATTTTCCGTTGTAGAATTGCCCCCGTAAAGTTTGTCGGTTGATTTACTGGACACCCTGTATGTAAGTAGGTAATTTGTTAAAATTGATGAAAACTTTAATGTCAATTGGTGCCTAAACGGTGGGGTTTATCAACTTTAATAAAGAGTACCTTATTTTATAGTTTTTGATTGTCTATAAAATGGCGCCCCCAGCTTTGCGATATCTGTCAAAATGAAAAGTTATGATGTAAATAAATTTTAAGTGTCAGGTAAAGTGCTCTCTGGCGGTATTAAAAAAATTACTTTTATCTTAAAATTTTAGAATCTGCAAAGCTCAATTCGTGTGCCAAATATCAACTAGATTGGTTAAAAAGTAAATGCAATATGGCGAAAAAAAAATAAAAAAATAAACTCTTAACCCCTGTAACTTGGTAACCATGGAGATTTCGGCATTTTGTCAAAGGACTTACTAACATCACAAGAATAAATATATTAACCAGAAGGATATCTCGAAGGCGGCTTCTTTGATGTCTCCTAGCGCGTCTTATGACCTCGAACTGCATATTTTGCAGGCGTTTCATGAGCGTACCTAAGAAATTAACATGTTTAGGCGGCTATCTCTTAAAAATATATTTTAATATTATTATAATGCATTTTATAACATCTATGCAATCAAATAAAACAGATGCTTTAATAATATGTCGTATTGAGATATATTAATAATTATTATGAAATGTGTCTATTTATTTTCGCATATGACAATTTTTTATTTTTCATATTTTTGAAGTTTCTATTTATCCATTTGAGGGTATGGAATAGTCTAACTGTAACAAACCATTTAATTAAATAACTAATTGGAAATTGTTCACAAGGATGTAAAAAACTATTTTTAAACGGTTTTACTTGACCTGTTTGTTATTTATTTGGAATTATTTTTTGGGTCAAATCTAGTAATTGAAATTTGACCCCCTTCCTGACGACCGATCGATCTGAAATTTGGTACACTTCCTTAGTCTTGATGACAATACAATATAACATATTCTTTATGATTGTAAATCCAACATGGCCGCCGATACAAAATGGCGGATTACATATTACTTTACTACAACCTCAATATGGGTATCAAATTAAAGGGCTTTATTGGTAGAATAGAACCCATTATGAAAAAATAAAATCCAAGATGGCCGCCGCCACAAAATGGCGGATTATATATTTTTTTTTCACAAATACCTCAATATGGGTATCAAATGGAAGGGCTTGATTGGTAGAATAGAACCCACTATAAAAAAATTAAAATCCAAATGGCCGCCGCCACAAAACGGCGGATTACATATTTTTTCTCACAACTACCTCAATATGGGTATCAAATGAAAGGGTTTGGTTGGTAGAATAGAGCTCACTATTAAAAAAAAATCAAGATGGCCGCCGCCACAAAATGGCGGATTACATTTTTTTTCACAAATACCTCAATATGGGTATTAAATGGAAGGGCTTGATTGGTAGAACAGAACCCACTATAAAAAAATTAAAATCCAAAATGGCCGCCGCCACAAAATGGCGGATTACATATTTTTTCTCACAACTACCTCAATATGGGTATCAAATGAAAGGGCTTGGTTGGTAGAATAGAGCTCACTATAAAAAAATAAAATTCAAGATGGACGCTGCTGCAAAATGGCGAATTACATATTTTCCACAACTACTTCAATATAGAATCGTTGGTTAGTTCTGGTTAGTTATAGTAAGGCGAACTCAATAGAATGAGAAGTATCAACTAACAACAAAACTAAAAACTTGAAAATAAATTATGTAAAAAAACTTTTTATGTTAAACGGTTTTATTGTACTAAAAGCTAAAAAATAATTCGGTAAGTCCTAGCTACCAGATCGCACCAATCTTCTCATCAATCTGGGGTATTGATCAGACAAATAATAAAATCGTTGGGCAATTGACATTTCTATCATAATATTTACTCTGTATACGCTTCAGTTTTTTAAAATATGTATTGTATAATTTACACAAGTGTCTATTTATTTTTCCATATGACAATTTTTCTATTTTTAACATTTTTGAAATTCTTGTTTATACATTTGAGTGTATGGAATAATCTAACTCTACCAAATAATTTAATTAAATAATTAATTGGAAAATTTTCACAAGGATGTAAAGAACTAGTATTTTTGCAGATATTTTCAAACTTTTGAATTAATTTTTTTGTATTACAATACTTTCAAAATTTATTTGAAATAAAGTTTCTAATAATGAAATAAACTTTACGAAGTCATTGTGAGGCATATTCAAATTTCCAAATACGTCTAAATTAGCATTTTTATATGCTTTATGGTAACAAAACAAAGTCTTCTTCCATGAGAGGTAATTAATTACACAATTCACAGAAAAATCACTAAACAGAATATTATAGTCCAGAAACGTAATAGGTAAACGTATCGCAATAAACTATATAAAATACATTGACCGTTACCGAGTCGTTGCTTCGCCTTTCACTACTGCACTGACAATTTCGGTTTAGAATTTCGGTTTAGTAGCCCTCGAAGGTCACAGCCTGCGCCGCTCAAGGTAAAAGAGATATCCTTCTGGTTAATATATTTATTCTTGTGCTAACATTATGTTACATTACAGAATTATCCCTTAAAATTTCCTAACGCATTGGTGGGGTTGTTCAACTAACGAAAAGTCATATTTAGGTGTATATGATAGGCTTCTACGACTTCCGGTTTCACCGGAAATGTCTAGAACTTTTGATTTTAGAGAGGATCTAAGACTTTATAGGTAAGATATGATTCTTCAAGTTTTTCTACTTTCAACGATATGTAACCTTTACGTATATCTTTTTAATTTCTCGTTATAACTTTTTTCCTTCTACATTTAGGTATATATGATGATAGGAAGAAAGAAAGCCTATTTCCTTATCTTTAAAATGGTGTATTGTAAAAAATGCTGAGGTTAATTCTAAAGAAAATATGGTTAGCAAAGTGTCATACTGCAACGAGTTTTGATAATTTTTACGTAAATTTTCTTAATTTCTTATAACTTGTTTCCTCGTGCATTTGGGTATATATGTTGCAAAATAAAAAAAGGCTTGTTTGTTTACCTAATTTAGTCACAATGCAAAAAAATTTCAATTTCAACATCTATTTTTTCCTCCTTCTTCCAACTTTACTATCTTCTTCCAAACTCTCAGTTTTATCAGAGTTCTAGCAATTGATAACTAAGCACTCATTGCAGAACATGGA